>NCSK02000159.1:0-76218 GCA_002276475.2 Chlorociboria aeruginascens | reverse complement strand
TAACATTGCCGCAATTAATTTTTTTTTTAATATTATAATTAGTAAAATATAAATAATATTATTTTTTTATAATAATTTATTTTTTTAATGTTTTTATTTTGTTAAAATTTTAATATAATTATTATTAAATTTTTATTTTATTATTTTTAACAAAAGCATTTTTAAGCTGCAAATTATAAATAAAATTTAATATAAATTAGTTTAATTTATTATATATCGTTTGCGAACTGGAAAAATAATATTTTTAATTTTAGAAGCCGCATAGCTCGCGATTTATAGCTTTAATAATAATATTAATTTGCAAGATTTTTTTAATTTTTATAAATATATTACGATTTAATCGTTGGGTTTTGGCGTTACAAACATTGCAAACAAATTATTTTATTAGCAAAAGCTAGCTAAACCTTTTATTTTTTTAAAAATATTTATATTTAATTTATTTGAATACCGCCCAATATTTGCTAGGGGCTTTATCGGGTTTATTTAATAATAAATTTGCAATTAGCAAAAACTTTATTTTTAGCAAAAATAATAAATTTTTTTTTTTTATTATTTATTTTTTTATAATTAAAATAATAAAACAATTTATTGACGGGATTAATACGCCCCTGCCGATATTTTATTTTAAAATTATATATATATGTTGGAAAATAATTTAATATAGTTATAAAGCTTTGGTGATCATAACGTGGCACGTGACCCAAAATTTTATATTTAAGCTTTTTATTTTTAAAACTTTAATTAATATAATTTTTAATTTTTAGTTATTATAATTTATTATTTAATAAATTATAAGCCCGACTTGCGTACGATTGCGTAGTGCGCCAAAAAACCGTTTGGAAATTAATTTTTTCGTTAAATTTATTTAAAAAATTAAAAATTTAATAATTAATATTAATAAAATTGTTGCTTTAATAAATTAGAAAATTATAAGCTTTAAAAATTTCTAGCTTTTGCTAATAAAGCCAAACAAATAAAACGTGCCAAAATGCGTAGGGCCGTTGCTTTTAAAATTAAATCCAATTAAATAAATAATATTAATAAGGCCGTCGCCTTTAAAATCAAATTTAATTAAATAAATAATATTAATAAAATCGTCGCTTTAAAAATAATGCCAAATCAAATATAAATTTTAAATATAATTAATAAATTAACAAATTAATAATTATAATTTAAAATTAATTAAATTTAGCAGCTACGAAATAATAATTGCTTTTTTTATCTCGAAACTTATTTATTTATTTCGATAACGTTATAATTTTAAAAAAAAAAAAAAAANCAAAAAAAATTAAAATTTTTTTTTAATATTTTTTTAATTCTCAGTATATATTATTACGATTTAAGCGTTTTTTTTTTATTTCGAATTTTTTGCTATCGCTTTACCGCTGTTTTTTAATTATTTCTTTTAATTATATTTATAAATTAAATAATCGCCACTAAAGCATTTTTTTTCGATTAATCAAAATTTATCGCAATAATAATAAAAAAAAAATAAAAATTTTGAAAATATAAAAAAAAATATAAAAGTTTATAAAAGCTATATATTTATTTGGCAAAAAAAATAAAAATTTATAAAAGCTATATTCCTATTAGGATATATAAGGAAAATATAAAAATTTATAAAAATTATATATTTATTTAATAAAAAAAATAAAAATTTATAAAAATTATATTTTTTATTTATATATATTATTTTAATTTTAAAACTAAATTTAAAACTTGTATATGCTTCTAAATTCTTATTAATGCTTTTTATAAAACTTTATTACAAACCTAAAAAATTATATGTTATACTTAATACTTTGTTATAACTATTAATAATTTGTTATAATAATTCCGTTTTATTGCTTTATTTTATAAATAAACTTAATGTTTTATATATTTCGATAATTGAAATATATTTATATATTGCTTTATTAATTTTTATAGCGCTTAAATTATCAATTAAACTTTTGATAAGCTATTTTTTTAATTTTAAATAATTTGAAATTTTTTAAATTTTTAAAATTAAAGCCAAAGTATTAAAGTTTACAAATTTATTATTTAAGCTATATAATAATTTTATTTATCGAAAATTTCAAAATAAAATTTTTAAGCAATTATATATTTTATTATATTGCTATAAAAATATTTTTATCAAAGCATACAACTAAAATAAACATTTTGATTTCGCTAAACTTTATAATATAATTTATTAAAATTTTTTTATTTGTAATATTGTATAATATTTAATTTTTTTTTTTGAAATATTGCTCTTAATACGAAATATATTAAATTAAAAAGCATACATTATTTAATTTATTACAATTTATTATTTTGCTATTAATATTTTTTTATATAATTATTATAAATTTTATTTTAATATTATTATTATTTTCTTATTACAAAAATAAATATAACGTTATTTTTTTTTGTTATTTATAAATTTAGCAAAAATTTGCAATAATTGCGGGTTATATAATATAAAAAGTTTTATAATAAATATCGGCTTTACTTTTTTAATTTATTAATTTTAATTAAAAATTTTCGAAAATTATTTTTTTAAATAAAAAATTCTAATTTTTTTTTCAAGTTATAATAAAATATATTTGATGCATTAAAAACAAAATTAATTTTTAATATAGCTTATTATTTTTAAATTAATAAATAATTAAAACATACTAAATAAATTATTAAGCTTATATTACGCTTTTTATTTTATATTTTCATTAATATATTTAAATAATTTAAATATTTACTTTTATTTTAATATTATATTAATAATTTTTTTTTAGCATTTATTAGTTATGTTTTTAATAAAGTTATTATAAGCTTTATTTTAAATAATATTTTGCATTTATTAATATTTAATTTAATTTTAATAAAAGCATTATATATTTCAAGTTTACAAATTAATATTTTAAATTTTATTACAAATGCTTTAATAATAATTGTAAGGGACGTTATAATTAGAAGAGTAAGAAGTTAGGGTAGCATTAATATATTTATTATAAGCTATCGTTCTACGATAGCTAAGATAAAAACTATATATTCTTTGTGGGTCATTTAACCCTGCTAAGCGAAACTAAGCGAGATTATCTAATCCGTCACCTAACCTATCACGTAACGTTATATAATCATTTGTTGCAATTATTCTTTTTTAATAAAAATGCTTATATTTTATTATGCCTTATTATATATGTTCCAATATTTTATTGCTAGATTCTTATTAAAAATCCTATTTCTTTATATATGCTTTTATGCGGCTTAAAAAAAAANAATAATTAACTTAATATTATTATTATNTTTTTTAATATTTTTTAAATNTTATTTAATATTATTACGAAANTATTTTAAANNANTTNAATATTNTNNAANNTATTNTTCGAGCTATNTTTATTATTATTCGAGCTNCTATNAAANNNANTATTATTNTTGATATTAGTAATTAAAATAGCGGCAATTTTTTTTTTATTTAATTATTTTTATTATTTTTTTTTATTATTTTTTTTTTTTATGCTCGCAGCATTAGCAATATATTTTTAAGATGCTTTTTAGGTTTTCAGATATTATACTCTAAAGGCCATTCTATTTACTTTATTAAAAAGTAAATAATTTTATTTATTTTAAATTTATTTTAAATATTTTTAATTTTTTATTAATTTAATTTATTTTTTAATTTGAGCAATAGTAATTTGTTCTAATTTTATTAAGGATTTTATGGTTTGATTATTAATATAAAAAAAATAAAATAAAATTATTAATATTAAAATAGCAAAATAAGTTTATAGGCTTAAAAGCTAATCTTTTTATAAACTTAAAAAAATTTAATTTATTAGAAAATAAACTTTTTTGCTTGCAACCAAAGATTGCGAATAAATAATTTTATTAAAGCATTAACTTTAATATTAATTATTGTATAGCATTTATTATAATAATATAATATTTTTTCTTATGCTATTATAAGTTTTATAATAAGCTAGCTGCGTAATTCTTTTAGCTTAATAATTTGATTTTTTGCTATTAATATAATTATATTATTGTTATTTTAATAAATTTTTTTTTTTAAAAATTTTAATTTTAATAATATAATTAATGCTATATAATGCACGGTTAGGGCTGATCTGGGTAGCATGGCTGCGGCTATTATTATAAGCAAATTATATTAAAAATAGCAGTTGTGCTTATATAATCTAATTTTTTGCTATAAAGGCCCGTAAATAATTCTTAATTATTTTGTTTAAAATTTTGCTTTAATTATTTGTTTGCGAATAATAAGCAATCGATAAGCGCTTTTTAATTATTTTATATTTATAAACTTTTTTTTTAAAATATTAATATAATGCAATTATTTTAATTTATTATAATAAATTACGAAATATTAAAAGCATATTTTAATTTTTTAAATTTATGCGAACTATATAACATTTTAAATATCGCGTACAAATATAAATAATATATATTTAATAAATTGATTTATAATAATTAAAATAAAATTATATTTTTAATTTAATAATATTTGCAATATAAGCAAATTAATAATTTAATTTAATAAAATATTTTGAAAAAAAGCAATCGATATAAAAAAAAGCTGCAGTTTTCCATAAGGCTTATAACGATAAATAGTTTTAAATTAATATTATAAATATAATGCAATATATTGTCAGGGGGCGAGGAGCTTACGGGGTCGTCACGGGGTTTGCACGGGTGTTCTCTAAATAATGTGGCTGGTACAGCGGTGCACGGATCTAGGAAAAGGGGTAATATAAGGTCGTAAGGTCCCCGGAAGGGCTCCTTAGCTTTTAGTCTTGTTCTAGGAATATATCTATTGTGGCTTCTTCACTCTGTTCTATCGACCCTCACAAATTAATTAATTTTAATTTTAAAAAATAAAAATATAATAATATTTTAAATTTTTTTTAAATTATTAAAAATAATAAAAATGCCTTAAAAAGCAATTAACTTTATTGCCTAATTTATAAAAATTGCAATAATAATTTTTAAAAATTTTTTTTTTTAAAATTGCTATATTATTCCTTAATAATATTGGAATTAAAAAGCTCGATATTAATTATAAAAAAAAAAAAAAGTATTATTTAAAATTTAAAAATTTAATTTATAAGCATTTAATTAATTTGAATTAAATTTTTTAATTAAATTAAAAAAAGCTAATAAATATATTAAAAATAAATTTTAGTTTTATATAAATAAAATAATTATTATAAAATTTTTATATAAATTAAAAAAAAGATTTTTAATAGCTTTTAAAATTTAAAAAATTATAAATTAGCCGTTATACAAAAATATAACAAAAGCTAAAGCGTTTTTAGGAATTTATATTTATTATTAAATATAAATTAAAAATTTTATTGCTTATGCCAAACCAATTTATTAATTACTTAAAAAAAATATAAAATAAAAACTGAAATAAAAAAACAAAAGCTTGCTATAAAAAATCTTAAAAAAGCTTTTATTTTTTTACTTTTGCTGGTTCGCTTTTATTATAATTTAAAAAACGATTAAAAAAATAATTATTTTAAAAATTAACGCCTCGAAAATTAAATATAAAAAAAATAGGTGCACCGGCTAGGCTTAACGATAGTTAAATTTATTTTTTTTTTTAATGCTTTATTAATATATTTTTTTAAAATTTTCAGCTCGCCTAATAACAAATTATAAATTCTTAAATATAATAATTTTTTTCCCGATATTAATTTTATTTTATAATTAATATTATAATATTAAGATAATATTATCGCTAGGCTTTAATTAAAAAGTTTATAATTTCGCAATGCAGCCGATATATAATCGGCTATTAAAGCTATTAAAAATTTTTTTTTTATTACTTAAAACTAGCATTATTTATATTTGCATTATTTGTGCTAATAATATCAAATTTTTAATAAAGCGTTTAATAAAAATTTTTTTTATTATTAATGCTTATAATTATTTAAATTTTTATTTATTATTTTTATTAATTAAAATTATTTTAAAAGCTTTAAAAATAAGCCTGCCGAGCAGCACCTATAAATTTTTTAAGCTGCAATTAATTGCAAAAAAAGATTTAATAAATATAAAAAAGTTTTAATGCTTATTTGCTATTTAAATATATAAATAATAAATTTTATAAATTTGAAATTAAAGCTTTTTAACATTTATCAAAATAAAAATATTATGCTAATGCTTAATTTTTTAGCATGCTGCTATGCCTAAAGATTTAACAAAGCTATAAAACATTAAATTTATTTATAAATAAATATTAAAACCTATAAAAATTATGCGTTTTTAATTTTTATATATAATTATTTCCCAAATATTAAAAAGTAAAGCTATGCTAAAATCGTTAATTTGGAATTTAAAAAAAAATTATAAATTTATAAGCAGCAATTAAAATATATATTTTATTTTTGGAATTATAAAATTTTTATTATGTTTTTGGTTTTTTTATAAAGATTCGATGCGTGTACTAGCAATTAATAATATAATTATAGCAAAACTTTTAGAAAAACAAGAAAAATTTATAAATATAAAGCTAGATATAATATCAAAAAGCGCCGATAGCTTATAAAAAACTTTTAATATTAATATTTGCGAAAATTTATTTAATTTTTTGAACGCTTATTAAAATATAAATTTTGATTATTATTGTTAAGCTCTAAAATATGATCGGTATTCGTTATTTTAATTGCTTGCGTTCGGGCTTGCTTTTTGGTCGTTATAATTTTTTTAATATTAATCTTTTTTAATATATTATTATTTTTAGGCAAATTTTTTAATAAAATGCGTTTATTATTAAATTTGTACTTGTATTCTGCCGCAAAATAGCTTGGAAAGCTATAATTAAAATAAAAATTATTGCGTTATTAATATTTTTTTTTTAAATTTTAATAACTTGCTAATATTCGAAGAAATCGCAATTTTTTTTGCATATACTTTATTAGACTTGGCTTTATTATTTTTTAATATATATTTATCGCTAAGCTTCGATGTTTTTCATTTGCTAAAGCTTAAAGCTAATGCTTTTTATTCTTTAGATTTTCGTATTGCCTAGATTTATATTATATTATTTATTAGATTATCGATAATTATATACTTTTTTTAATATTTTAATAATTTTTAATTTTGTTTGCAGCGATTCCATTAGCTTTATTATAAAGTTATTGATAATAACGGATCTTCTAATTTGGTTTGCTAATACAAACAACTTTTAATAAAAAACATATAAATCTTTCGATTATTTTTGCGATATTTATATAAATTATTTTATTGCCTAATTTTTCTTTGCATTTCTTCGCAGAATCGTAATAAAAATTTATTTTAAAAACTTTTTCTAATATAATCGCAGCTTAAGATAAATTTATATAATATTAATATGCATTATTTTTAGCTTAGGTTTCATCGACGTAATTGCTTTAATAATTTTTTATTTTTTATTAAAAAATATTGCAAAATTCGATTTGAAAACATTACGCAAATTATTTAGCTATATTTAAATTATATTTATATTTAAATTATATTTTAATTATATTATATTTTTTATAAAAAACTTTTGTTTTTTTTTTTTAAATATAAGCTCGAAGCAATCGGAATTAATTTTTATATTATTATAATCGTATATAAAAAGCAGATTTTATCGAAATAAATTAGATCGATTAGCTTTATTTGGGCTTTTTCGTTATTCGAAAAAGATTTATTTTTATTTTTCGTTTAACAAATCGCTTTATTTATTTTGCCGATTATTTCGCTGCTATTTCTTAGCAAGTTCCAAGAAACTTGGCGTCGATTTTTTTTTTATTTTTTATTTTTACGTCTAATTTCTTATTTAATTTTTCGCTGCTTTTTAATATATTTAAAATATTATTTTGCGTTTTAATATTTTTTGTTAGCTTTTTCGCTTTTGCTAAAATAAAAGCAATATATTTTAATATTAATTAATTTAATTATTAATATAAAAATAAATATAATTAATATTATAAGTAGAATATTCTCGAAAATTTTCCGGGATAGGTTCGATACGTGTTATAGAATTAAAAAGCATAGCATTTTTTTTTTATTATAATTTTTTTTATCGTGCTAATTTTTCCCAAGCGAAATAAAAATAAATTTAAATTAAATAAAAATAAAATAAAATTAATATAATATTTAATTTTTACGATTCTAAAAATAAAAGCTTATAAAATTATAAGGAACGTAATAATTAAAAAAGTGAAAAGTTAGGATATTATTAATAGATTTATTATAAGCTATCGTTCCACGATAGCTAAAGTAGAAGCTATATATCCTTTGTGGGTCACCTGACCCTACTAAGCGAGACTAAGCGAGATCACCTGATCCGTCACCTGACCTATCACGTGACGCTATATGACCATCTGTTGCATTTAAATCTATAATATAAATATTTTAAAATATTAGCTTGAATATATTATAAAACAATATATAAAAGAAAAAAAAAAATCAGCTTTATTTTAGGAAAAAAAAATAAAATTTAATAAATTTTGAGCGATATAATTAATATATATTGCTTGGAATTTAAGAGTTAATAAAAAAGAAATCAAAGCTTATTTTTTAATAAAATAATATTTCTTGCTATTGATTTTAATTAATTTTGTTAAATTTCGCTAAACAAAAAATCAAGCTTTTTTTATAATTTTTTTATTTTCCAGATTTGAACATAATTAAGCATATATAAAAATAAATAAAGAATTGGATTCAAATTTATTATTTTGAAATATATTATATTGTAAATAAAATTGATTTGGAGAAATTATAACATATTGATATTTTAGCTTGGAAAATTATATTAGAGAATTATATAGAAATCTTAATTAATAATTAGTAAAAATGTTATAAAGTTATAATTAATATTAAAAAAAGCTTAACCAAATATTAGTTAAATTATAATTGGATATTAGATCTTGTCTATCTTTTTACTAGTAATTATAAATCCCTCTAATTAACTCTTTAATATATTTCTTAGTTTTCTTAATTATTAAGAAAAAAGAAATAATAATTTAAAATTTTATTAAAAATTAATATATTAAAAATAAATATATTTATAANTTATATTTAATTAAANATNTTATAAATAAATCATTTATTTATTTATATTTAAAAAAATAATAACATAAATTTTAAAAAATATAAAAATATAAAACGAAAAGCTATTTATAATAACCTCGCTTAACTACCGAGCCCTAACCCCAAGGGCCTAAGATTACAAGATTATAATATGCTTAAATTGAAATTTTAATTTATATTTTTATTTTCTTGCCCAAGAGCCTAGTTTTGTATAAATCACCAAATTCATATCATAATTGCAAAATCCATATAATAATTACAATACAATTAAACAATTACTTAATACATTTTCAAAGCCAAGTACTTTTCTCCCCTGATCCTGATAATGTTGTTGCTTTTTGCAAGCTCCTCCTTATCACATTGATCTTTCTAAACTTCCATCTTCCTTTCTCGGCGATCTTTTATGCGGTGATAGTGACCGCAATCTATGCCGCAGCTTGCCTACGGTTTGATATAAGCGGCCTCGCATAGTTTTGATCTCCGGCTGGTTGAGTATGGATATTCCCAGAGCCGAGCAAGCGGCGCGTTTTGCCTCCTCCAGCTTATCTATGCGAAAGTTAGAAAAATGTTAAAGGAATTATTGGGCAAAGAATACATACATTGTAGAAGATCTTCCAACTTTTTGTGGATTTCCTCCAGAGACATTGGACTTTCCGTCAACCTAATAGCTAGATATTCCCGGGGCTTACTATAACTAAGCCCTTGCCCACTAACTGGACGATCGAAGATTTGAAGCTGCATCACCCAACTCCTAATGGTTTCCTTCCTCTTCCAGATTTCAGTGGCGACTTGCGAACGCTCTGCAGATGTTGGTCCGTTTTTTTCATACAAATGAAAAGCTTCCCATTCGAATACATCGAATTTGTCTATCTGTCGATCTTCCGGCATACCTATCTCCAGGGCGTAACAGTAGAGTTCTGCTAGCCCTATTTGTCCTCGTCTGTAATCCAAGATGTCGTTGAGGTAATAGAGTCGTTCAAACTCGACCTCAGCCCCTTCGACTAACATGTGGAATAGGGGATGGCTGTTGGTGTTGCCACCCAAATTATCGGCGCCTGGATGTGAGCTCATATATTTCATCGCTTTGATTCTGACGATATTATAGAGAGCTCCGGGGCTTCTTGACATGGCAGAGCCAGCAAGGGGACCAGTGGCTGGATACATAACCGTTGCCAACGGCGCTTCTGGCAAGGACTGCCATCTTTGCTTGTAATCTAAAATGGGAAGTCCAGTCCTGGACCCCCATGTTTTGGCCCAAAAGTCGTCTTGAGCGGCAAATGAAAAGCTGTGGTTGTCCCATAGTGTACCACATTGTGCTTTGCATTCATCAATGATTTGTTTCGTCAAAGCAGCCATTGAATCAGAAATATATTCCCCTTGATCATCTTTTTCGACTCGGATCAATTTTCCATCTACGCCTCCAATGCCCTCTTCTCTATCCGAGGCCATAATTACCGAATGGAGCAAACACGACGCAAAAACACTTCCTCCAGCTTGTCGTCCTACACTCTGGCTCACTGACCAGGAAAGACTCTCATTCTCACGTCCTGCTGCTGCGAGAAAGGAGTGATTGAACGCAGGTTTAACGTCGAAGTAATTGTTCAAATTTGGCTTCATAATCCAGCCGCCTGAGTAGCACGATGTTAGAATCATCGTTGTTTGAACCTCCTTTCGCAACACAGAAGCGAGCCGATCCTGATTCAATTTCCAGTTGCTTTTTTCAAGACTACAACCAACAAGAATATCAGAAGTTTTCTCTTCTCCATGCCCAAAGATAAGGACCAGTACTGGCTGCTTGGTTCGAGCGGCTTCTTTGATCTCAGATTTCAGAGTTGCAAGAAATCTCTCGAGAAGATCTTTTGGCTGGAAAGTACGAAAGCCGACCTTCATTTCATCTTCAGGAAGCATTGCTTTGTTCATCACAACTCTTCGATCCCCTGCGATTCCATTGGCAGGTCCGTGGAGGTAACGGTCGTGCTTGCGGATCAAGTCGGTGGGCGAGCAGCACGATAGCCAGAGCTGGTTGGGTAGTTCCGCTGCGCTTGTATTAGTATTGATGGAATATGAAGAGAAAGGAGAGAGGTGCAACTGGCACGTACGCCGGGAACTCAGCATCTGATAAAACAAAAAGAAGTCGGAAAAGAACCATCCATCCTTGTGTGGCGCCGCCTCTTCACCTGGTATGCCGCACAATGCCACAATCCTTGTCCCTTTCTGGACATCGGGGGGGCATCTCGCCGCGAATTCCACCCCTTCCAGGCCACCATAACTGCCTGTCTGCCGGCCATACCCCCCGAAGGAGGCAGGCTGTATCATTGAGGTCGACATTTTATTGGTTGTGAGGGGTATGGGGAGGTTGTCGAGTTATTGGAGAAGAAAAGTGAGATAGATGTGGGGAGGTTGTTTAGTTGTCGGAAGTGAAAGGTGAGATAGAGGGGTGTGGGGAGGTTGTCGAGTTGTTGGAGAAAAAAGATGGGATAGATGTAGTTGGGGAGATTGTCGAACCCCAACAAAAATTATTAGTTTTGCGACAAGTTTCATTTTTTTCTTTTAGCCTTTTAGCCTTTCAATCTTTTAGCTTTTTAGCTTTTTAACCTTTTAGTCTTTCAGCCTTTCAGCCTTTCAGCCTTATTAGTGCAAATAAATGACGCATAAAACCGGATACAATTAAAATGGCAACATGTTAAAAATAATGAAAATGCATTCTTGAGCTTTGACCCCATGGTGCTAGACCCGATTGGGTCAAAGCAACTGGATCTTCCTTACCGCTACCCGATATCGGAAGCGAACCAATTATATTAATTTGCCATATTTCCATAAAATTAACTTAGCAATTCGGTCGAAATGGATTTATTTCAAGCTTTACCACGTGATATCCTTCTTATTCGGGACATTTTTTTTTAAGCTTTTTTTTTTCATTTTTGTTTAATATAATTAATTATAAATTATTTTAATTTTTAATTAATAATATTTATTTAATTTGAAAATCACATCATTTAACATTTTCATGTGATTATAATTATTAAACACGTAGTTGTTTTTCTATATTCCGATCCCCCCCTGCACTATTTTTTTGGGGTGATTTTGGTATCACGTGTTCGCTTATTTCCACTTTCACGTGATAGATCTATGCGTTTGTTTTGATTTGGATTTTTTTTAATTTTTTAATATAAATTAAATATTTTAAAATATTTTTATATTTANGTTTTTAATTAAATTTAGCAACGTCGACGGAGCTAAGCTAGTTTTTATATTTTAAAATTAAATTATATATTATACTTTTATTAAAAATAATTAATTTTAACAAACGAAAATATAAAATAGCTTTATTTTTATTTTCGATCGATATTTATTAAATAAATTTTAAAAAATTATATTTAATAATAAAGCAGCTAGCATTTTATTTATTAAAAAATTTCAATTTTTTGCTTTTTAAAAAAAAATATTTTAATAATTAAGCTTAATATTTTTTTTTTAAAATAAATAAAATAAAATTTAAATAAAAGACATTACAATTGCTAAGGGCATCGTACGAGTTTTTATTTCGATAAAAAAGATTACGTTTTACGTAATGCTTATTAATATTTTATTTTTTATATATTTTTTAAAATATAAATATATTATATTATTAAGCAAATTATTATTAAGAAAAGCATAAATAATAAAATGATCAACCTAAGATTTCAAAATTATATTTCTGGATCGCAAAATATAATAAATATAGCCTTAGATAAAAAACCAAAAAATAAATCGAAAAAAATAAACGCTTTATTAAAAATAATTAAAATAAAAATAGAACCAAAATCAACAACGATATAAATTAAAATTTTAATCTTTATTTTATTAGCCGATATTTCTATGTTTACAAAAGAAAATATGCCTAATAAAAATACTTTTGCTAAGGAATAATTTAAAAAACCCAAAGCAAATAAATAATTCCAGCCAATAATTGAAAAAATAATTAAAAAATTTATTAATTCGCAAAATATTAAAATGCAAAACGAGCTATTTGCAAATTCACAAAGTAAAAAAAAAAATATAGGCTAATTTATAAACCAAATTTATTACCAAGAAATTTATAAATAAAATATCGATCGAATTTATTATCAAGAAATCTATAAATAAAATATTAAATATTATAAAACTTTTCCGATATTTTATAAGATCGAATTGGAAGAAATCAGGGTCGAATTTAAAAAACGGGCAAGGCAACGCAAAAGAAATTTAAATAATAATAATATAGCTTTTAGTAAACGAAGTTAGCAACCAAAATTTTGATAAATTAAAAATTATTTCGAATAATAGCTTTGAAAAAGCTTTCCTTACAAAAATTATAATTAAAATTAAAATTTCTTAAATATATAAGAAAGCAATCGAAAGCAATAAATATGCAAACAAATAACGTAAAATAATAATTAAAAAAAATATTATTTTTATATATAAATAAAATTTTTTAAAAAATTATAATATTAAAAAAAGCTAATTTTATTTTTTTTAAATAAATTTATATAATTAAAATAATGTTTAAAAAAAAAATTAAATAATTTAAGGCACGTTTAATAACAAAAGAATTTAATTAAATATATAAATAAAATTATAATTAAATATTTGCGCTAATAATTCGAATAAATATATTAAAATTATTTTTAGCAATAATAATAGTAAAAAATTTGAAATGCCGCTAATATAACATTAAGAATGCTTTTAAAAAATTATATTTAAAAAAAGAAATTTATATAGAATTATTATAAAAAATTTTTATAAAAAAAAATCGAATTTGGCAAGCATTAAAAAGCTTTTATAAACTTAAACAAGCTGCCAGAAATTAAAATTAATTAATTAAAAATAAGCTTATTAATTAAAACTTTACGTAAAGTTAAGCAAAGCTTTATATATTTACGTATAAAAAAAAAGCATCAAATTTTTTATTTATATTAATAATATTATTGCTATTGTAAAACAAAAAAAAAAAAATTTAATTAGTTTTATAAAAAGCTATTAGCAAAATTTAACGCCAAAAATCTAAGAAAAATTAATAAAATTTTTAATATTAGAATTATTTGTAATAAGCAAAATTAAACCTTTAAAATTAATTAAAAGCAATATTTTATTAGCGTACTTAACAAGTTTAAAATTATCAAAAAATTTTTTATATCAAAAAAAATTCTAACCAAAAAATATAAAAATTTATAATTTATAAATAACAAAAATAAACAAATTAATATTTTTAAATATTAGCAAGCAATCGAAAATTTAATATATATAATAATTTTTATAAAATTTGATATTATATTTATTTTTAAAAAATTAAGCCAATTTATAAATAATTTAGCAAAATATTATAGCTATATATTTAAATTATTATTTCGATATTTAAAATTAATAATTATAACAAAATTTTATTTTGCTTTAATATAAAAAAGCTATATTTTACTTAAATATTAATTAGGCAAGCAACAAAGTTAATAAAAAAAATATATTAAAAAATATAATTATGTTTTTTAATAAATTAATATTATAGTTAAGCAAAAAGCAACGCTTAATAGCTATATTAAGCTATAAATCAAAATATATAGCTTTTGCAAATTATATAAAGCTAAATTAATAATTTGCCCAAATATTTAATAATTTGGGCTTTGCCAAATATATTGGCAAAAATATTAAATTGGTTTAAATATTAGAAAATAATTAAAAAGCTATTGCTTTGATTAAAAATGCATATTTTAACAAGCAATTTAAGCATATAAATATTGCATATTATTTTATTTATAATTTAGTAAAATAGGAATTTTTAAAAATTAATTATATTTCGATAATAAAAATAATTACAAATAATCTAATTAAGCCGCTCGAATAGGTAGCGTTTAAAAGATTTAAAAATTAGATAAATTTAATCGAAAAACTAAAGAACAAATCTTAAAATTTAAAAAAAAAAAAGCAAAAAAGCTTTTAACTTTTATATAAATAAAAAAAAAAAAATTATATAAGCTTAAAAATTTTTAAGTTTACGTAATCTAAAATTTAAGCTTTCAAAATAAAATTTTTTAAAAGATTGGGATTTGCCCTATAGGGAAGTATTAAAAAATTAGTACAAATTAAATAATATATAAATTAAAAATTTATTTATTATATACTAAGAGCCTTAATTTATTTTGATAAAATATTTAAGCTTCCAACTCCCAAGAACAAAGGAAAAGGAACTAATTAAGCAGTTAGAATTAAGCTTATATAATAATATATCAAGTCTAACCCCTGCTGAGCCCCTCATATTTCCAATATATATTATATTTTAAAAATAGCATATTTTAATAATTTATAATAAATTTATAAAAAGCTAAAAAAAAAAATATAAAAAANAAAAAAAAAAATAAAAAATAAAAAATAAAAATAAAAAAAAAGAATAAAAAAAAGAAAAAATGAGGTATAGAAAAGAGCCCTAAATAAAGAAATAAATAGCAGGGTAAAGGCTATTTATAAAAAAGCACAAAAAAAAAGCAAGTATTAATAAAGCTATTTAATTTGGCAAGAAAGAAATAAGATTATTGTGATAATTATAAAATATAGCATAAAAAAAATTAATTACTTTTTAATATTACCTAAGCTTTCTATATTACTATATTAGCAATAATATTATAATTTATTTAAAATTGGTAGTTTTAAAAATAATGTTTTTATATTATATTATTTAAATTAATTATTCGAATCATTAATCCAAATCGCTAATTCAAATCGCTAATCTAAATTGCTCATTTAAATTGCTTATGCAAATCACTTATGCAAATTGCTAATTCAAATTGCTAATCCAAATTACTTATATAAATCATTTATATAAATTGCTAATTTGAATCACCAATCCAAATCATTAATTTAAATCGCTTATTTAATTGCTATATATTAGCGTTAATATCAAAAAATATTACTTAAATATTTTTATTATTTAATATTTTATTATTGCAATTTAATTGCTTATTTTTTAGCTTTAAATATATTGGCAAAATGCTATATTTATTGAAACAATTAAATTTCCACTATTTAAAATGCTATAAAAAACTTGCAAGCTTAATAAAAATAAATTAATATAAATGCAAATTATTAAAGCAAGTTTTTAAACGCAAGCGCCTAATATTTAAATTTTTTATTTTAGCTAAATTAGCTGCATACGAAATATTATTATAAAACATATCTGCAAAATTAGAGCTTACGAAAACTAGTAAAAAGAAATATATATAACTATATAATAAGCAAGAAATAAAATTTATAAGTTTAATACAAACATAAAATTAAATGTTTATTTAATTAGTATTAATTATAAGTTATTATAAATGCAAGCAACAATGTCAACATTATTACTTAAAAGCTAAATTATAATAAAATAAATCCTATTCTTATAATGCCCTTCAGGGCCCCCACTCTTAAACCAACAGGTTCCAAAACCCTAATTTTACAGGCCCTGTAGCCTAATCCAATAGGCTATTTTGATATCGACCCGGTAGCCTAAAGCCCCTAATCCGGTAGCCTAAGGCCCTAATTCTACGGGCTATTTCAATTGCCTAAAGTTAATTTCCGAGATATCCTCCGAGGGCCTCCTCTGCCTATAGGGTAAATTGCACATAGGTTTACCCTATGTTAATAAAGTAGCTTATAAGCTAGCTATTTTGTATTAGTCGAGGCTTGCTATAGGGCATTAGGCCCTATACTTTACGGGTACTAGGAGCCCTAATATAAGAATTCAACAATTATCAAAGCTTTATAATTATATCAAATTATTTTCTAATATTTTTTTATTTGGGATACATTATAATTTTCTAAATGATTTTTATATTTAATTTTTAAAACTTGATCTATAGTATTCGATTATTATAATTTAATTATCATTTGTTAACCAATAATTCCTAATTTTGATTAATTTTTTTAATTTAAAACAAGGCAATTTTAAAAGCGATTTTGAAGGCGAGACAAGGCAAGTTCTGGAACTTCCCCAGCAATTAGGCTCGGATTTTAAGTTACGTAAGCTTAAAAATTTTTAAGCTTACATAATCTCAAAAGTTTAAAAGCAAATTTTCTTTTTTGCTAAATAAATATATAGCTTTTACAAATTTTTATATTTTTTTTATATATTTTAATAAAAATATAGCTTTTATAAGCTTTTATTTTTTTTGCCATATAAATATATAGCTTCTACGAACCTTTACATTTCCCTTATATATTCTGGTAAAAATATAATTTTTACAAACTTTTATTTTTTTTGCTAAGTAAATATATAACTTTTACAAATTTCCATATTTTTCTTATATGCCCTGGTAGAAATATAGCTCCTACAAATTTTTATTTATTTTGCCAAATAAATATATAGCTTTTATAAACTTTTATATTTTTCTTATATTTTCAAAATTCTTATTTTTCTATATTATTATCGCGATAAATTTTAATTAATTAAAAGAAATGCTTTAGCAGCAATTATTTAAATTATAAATATAATTAAAAAAAAATAATTAAAAAGCAGCGATAAAGCGATAGCAAAGAATTCGAAGTAGAAAGGAACGCTTAAATTATAATAATATATATCAAAAATAAAAAATAATATTTTTTTTTTAATATTTTTAGTTTTAAAAATAATAATAAAATTTAAAAAATATATAATAACGCTATTTATTTTCGATTTTATTTCGATAAGCTCGCTTTTAAATAGCTTAGCAAGATTTTTAAAAAAAAAATTATTAAAATTTTTAAAAATTATTATTTTGTTTTTTTATTTGCGCTTTTAATATTTAAAATAATTTTTTGCTATGCAATTCAAGCTTTTTTTTCGAATTATTAACGAGCAAATTATAGTTATAATATTATTTTCTTTTATAATAATATTTTTTATAAGCATATAAAAAAAATTAATTTAAAAAAATATTATTTGCAATCTTAATATTTATTTTATAATTTTTATTTTATATTTGCATAGGCGTAAAAATCGTAATAAAAGCTGTTTAATAATTTTGGCGCTTGCTTATATAATTAATTTAAAGCTAAAAATTTATTTTAACGATTTATATAATAATAAAATAATATATATTAAGCAAAATAACGCTTTTTATCTTAGTTGCTCGATAATAAAATTTATATATTTTTAATTTTTTATTAAAAATATTTATAAAAAAAAAAATTATTAAAAAGTTATTTAAGCATAAAATTATTAATATTAATTTAATTAATTTATTTTTTTTGCTTTTTTACATTTGTCAGGTTCAAAATTAAAAAATAAATTTTAATTAGGCTAATAATTATTTTTAAAAAATAATTTAATTTAATATTAAAAAATTTTTTTAAGGTTTTATTAAAATATTTAATTGTTTTATTATTAACCCAAGGTTTTTTAAAGCGTTAAGTTTTTTTAATTATATTATTTATTTTAAAAAATTTAAAAAAAAAATTTGTTTAAAAAATTATTACCAAGTATAAAAAGTGCAAGTGCAAAAATTTCGATATATTTTTCGCAAGGTTTTAAAAAAAGCTTTTTTTTATTTTCGATATTAAATTTTAATTTATTTATAATTTTTATTTTGTTATTAAAAGCGTTATTATTTTATTTTTCTATAATAGCTTTCTAATTTTTAAATATTTGATAGCATTCCAAATTAATTATTATGCTTTTTTTTAACTTTTTTTTTTTTGCTTTTTTTGTTATTTTTGCGTAAGGGCTTGGTTTTGCTAATTTTTTTGGCATGTTTTAATAATTTTTTTTTTTGTAATAAGTTATATTTAGAATTAATTAAAAAAAATTAAATTCGATAATAAATGCTTTGGGCTGATTAGAANATNTTNGGTNTTCGCTTTTTAAAATTTTTTTTTTTTATTAAAAAATTTTTTAGAAAATATATTTTTTTTTTATATTTGTTTTTTTATAATATAATAATTTAAATAATATAAATTTTAATTTGTATTTAAAAAAATTCGAAGCATTATATATAATTTGGTTTTATATAATTTTTGATTTCGCAATACTTTTAGCAAGCTTTATAATATAATAATTAAGTTCAAAATATTTATAATTTATAGGCGTACTTATTTTAGCTTTTTTAAGAATTGCATTATTAATTTAAAATATTATGTTACGAAAAATAGATTCGAGAACGTAAAAAATATATAGTTTATTATAAAAGCTTTTTTTTTTTTAATGATATATTTCGAAAATATTTTATAAATAAGCATTTTTTATTTTTTTTATTTTTTTAGCTTAAAGATTATTTTTTTTATTAATTTGTTTTTTTGTGCTTTTAATTATTTTATTAAATTAAATGCAAATTAAGCTTTTTTTTTTTTTTTTTTTTGTTCAAGTATTAATTTATGCTACTTAGGACTACTTTAATTTAATTCGAATTAATTAGCTTATATTATTTTTGTATTATATCGTAAATATTTTTTAAAAATTAATTAATATAATTATTAATTTGTTTAATTGCAAAAATATATTTTTTAGCCGGCTTCGAAAGTACAGCAGCAAACAAAAGCACAAAATTAAATAAAAAACGTTGATTTCAAGCATCTCTAATAATCATTTTANTTTTATGAAAAATTTTGCTATTTTATTAATTATATAAATTTTTAAATATATTTTTTATTAGGAAGACGTACGCAATAATAATTTTGGTGATTTAAGCTTTGAATAAGGTGCTTGTAACGTATAAACTATAAAAAAAAAGCTAAATTTAATATATTTATAAAGCAAAAAAAAAAAAGCTTGCAGAAATCAAAAAAATAAAGCGTTTAAATAAAGAATATAAATTTAAAGCAAATTTTTTATATTGCCACGTAACCCTTCATAATTAGTTATTTATATTCTTAAGATAAATTTATTTTAATTGCTTAGAATTTTCGAAAAGCAAAAAAAATATATATAAGGCTTGAAGCATTAAAATGATTTTGAATAAGATAAACTATCTTTATATTAGAAAAGATGATTATTAATGAAAAAAGTTGAAAGAAATAAAAAAGAATATTTGTACTGGTTTGATTAATAAAAAATAAAATAAATTAATCAATTTTCAAAAAAGGAAAATATAATTAATTTCTCTTATGAATTACTCTGAAATAAATTATTTTAAAGATTATTATTATTATAAAGAAAAAATCCTAACGCTGGTTGATAATCGATAATAAATATTAAAAATATTAAATAAGGATAAAAATAGCGACAAATCTAAAGATAATAATAGTAAAAAAAATATTAATAATAGTATTTCTTTTTTTACTATAAATTTTAAATTTTTTAAAAAAATTAAAAAAATATAATATTTAAATACTAAAAAAAAATAGCAAATATGCTAAGTTTCGTTTTTTTCTGGGTTTCAAAAAATAATATTCCGAAATTTGAATCTTGCTAATATGAAATGTAAAATAAAAGATCGTTTAACAAAAATCTAAAGATATTATAATAAAATATAATAAATTTATATTAGATTTTCGGGTTTACGTTAANCTTAAAAATTTTTAAATTTANNTAATTTAATATTTAAGCTTTTTATAATAAATTCTATAAACTTCGTTAATTTTTTTAATTTTTAATTTTTTTTTTATTTTTATTTATTTTTTTTATTTAAATTTGCTATTTATTAATATTAACGAAAATTTTTAATGCTTTATTAAATAATTTTTTTTATTATAGCATTCGCAAAATTATTTTTGCCGTTAATTTATTGCATTTTTTATAATTTTTTATTTTTTATAAAATTATTAAAAAGTTATAATATTTATTATAAAATATTTCTTTTTTTATAATTTCTAGCTTAACGAAGCATTTATATAAAAAAATAAAAATTTATATAAATAATAATTAATATTTGAAACAAAGCAAATTAATTAATAATAATTTTAAAAATTATTTTAATAGCAATTTCTATATTTATTTTTTTAATTATGCTATAAATTTTAAAAGCAAAAATATTTCTAATAATTTTTTTATTTTTTGTTAAATTATAATATATTAGGTTTTCCCATAACGTAAAATTTTATTTCAATTTTGTTTCGTTAACAAATATAATTAAATATTTAATTTAAAAATTAAAATTTTAATTATTAATAAATAATTTATTAACGAAAATATAAAGCTTAGCTAATTTAAATATTAATAAAATATATTAAAATTTTTAATTTAAATAATTTATTTATTATTAAATTTGTTTATTTAGCGTTTTAATATTTTTTATCGTAAGGTTTTAATATTAGGCAATAACGAAAAAATTAAACTAAGCTTTTGGTTAGCATATAAATGCAATATATGCTTTACGTACCCGTTATTTTATATATTAAATCTTAAAATCGAATGCTTTATCGATTAATTAAAGTTTTTTGCTTTAATTTTTTTATGTAATAATTATAATTCCGTTAATAGAACATATAAAAATATATTTATTAAAAATCAAATTAAAATTATATTAAAGCCGGTTTCTTGGCTTGGCAACAAATCCCGCTTTTTAAAATTTATTATTTTCTAAAGCAATAAATTTTTTTTAATTCAAAAAACAATATATCATCGGTTTGCATGCCGACGATCCCAAAAGCCTTTTTATAAATAATAATAAAAAAAATATAAATTATATATAAATATAGCTATAAAAAGTTTATTTTTATAATATTAATAATAAGTAACTTATTAATAGGTTCCTGCCTTCGAAATGCTATATAATAATTTTTTAATAATTATAATAATATTAAAAAAATATTAATTTTGCATTTTCTTAAAAAATCGGGCCAATATTAATTAATTAAAAAAAATAATAAATTGCATATATACTTAGGTAATATTATATAAAAATAGCTTAATGCCCAATTGTACAAGTGCTAGTGCTAATGCAATAATTAATTATTAATTCGCTTATTAAATAATTGGTAATTAAGTAAAAATAAGCTTTTTTTCCGCATTGTTATATATTTAAATAATTAATCTAAATTTCTTATAAAATAATGTAATAATTTTGCTCTTAATTTTATTTATTAGTTAAGAATTAAATATTTTAACTTTAAAATGCTTGGCAGGATTATATTAAATAAATTTAAAAATCTTTTTTATAATTAAACTATTAATTTTTTATTATTAAAATTCTTAAAATAATGCTTCGGCAATAATAATCATGCTTTTCTAATAAAGCTTTAATAATAAAGCTTTGTTAGCTTGCTTTTTGCATATAATAAAAACTTTTATAAATAGCTTTAAATTAATATTAAAAAAATTATTATTTTTATTAAAATTAATATAAAAAATAATAAATAAATTAGTTATATAATGTCAAGAATTGACTACGACTAGCTAATGGAGGCTAAACCTGTAAATATCGGTGGGATATCGGTAGCATATTGGTGAATATAGAAAATTAAATATTAGTTATTTAAGCAAAAATATAAATATAAATAGATTTATATTCTTGGATTATTTTAATCTTTAAATAAATTAATATTATTTATTTTTTTTTTCTTATTTTGAACCCCATGCAATCGTTATATTTGAAAATTTAATAGATTATAAGCCCGGCTGCGTAAGCAATAAATGTTCAAGTTTTACGTCCTTAATAAATATGCGAATCCTTTATATTTATTTTATTTAATAGATCTATATAGCAAAAACTAAAAAAAAAACGAAAAGCAAAAAAGGCATTATGCAAAAAAGAAAAAGCTGCATTTGGCAGGAAAAAAAAGCTACGCAAAAGTATTTTAATTTAATTATATTAATTTAACGAGCCTTTAGGCAATAAATTATTATTAATATTTGAAAACGATTTCGATAATAAATATATTAATTAACCAATTATTTAAATAATTAATTAATAAATATTAAAATTATTTATTATATAGCAAATCAAATATAAAATAAAAAAAATTAAAATGTTAAATATAAATAAAAATAAAAAGATTTTATTTCCCGAAAACGTAAAGCTTAAAAAAAAGAAAAACTACGAAAAATAACAAAAATATATTATAAATATTGCAATATCAAATAATTTAAAAAATATATTTAATTTATAAATAAAAATTTTAGCACCGGTTAACGAACATAATAAGAAAGTTAGCAAAAAAAAGCTGAAGCAATAGAAAAATTAAAAAAAAATAAATTTAATTATAATAAATATTATTGAGCTAAATATAAAGAAAATTCCAGCTTAGGCAATTAATGGCTGCCGTACAGCTATTAATATATAAACTATTTTTCAAACCCAATATAAAGAGTTAGGAGCGATACTATAATATAATTTATTAATGAACTAGATAGATATCAAGCTAAAGAATTATTTTAGCTTAAAAGAATTTATTATCGCTTATATCAAATTTATCGACAAATTAAATAAAATATAAAGCATAAGCGTGCCAAAAAAATAATAGCTATTAAAATTTATAATAGATTTTTTAAACGCATATTTATTATAAATAAAATAATAACAATTAAATTTTAAAAATTTCGCTATTAACCTATTACTTAAGGCCCTAATATAAAATATATTTAATAAAGCACGCAAGAAAAATAGAACGNCTAAANAATCTAAAGCTTATTATAATNGCAANCNAAATAAANAAATTTAAAAAAAAATAAAAACAAAAAGCAAATTTAAAAATAAATTAAAAAANAAAATNNAAAAANTACAAAAATTNTAANNTATTTTATAAATTAAAAAATTNNTTTATTNTTAATAAAAAGCTNNNTTANCAATAAAAAAAAAAAAAANNAAAAANAAATTTNTTTTATATAATTTNNATAAATTTAAAAAAAATAANAAAANAATTNNGAAAANAAATAANTTTTAAAATAANAATTANNANAACGATAAANCTTATNNNAAAAAAANNTATTATTGCGTTTATANAAATAAATTATTATTAAANTAATAAAAAACGNTNTTTAATATTGGGGCAAAATATTATATTATTAATTTAATNAANAATTTCNATTNTNATATATTTTAATTAGCNAATTTATTTTTNNTTAATATAGCAAAAAAATTGCAAAANNTATTTNNATATAATANACNNATATTGATTTGCGTTATAAATAANNANNATNGNANTTTTATTNTGGAATTAAATAANATTCAAATTTTNNCNAAATATNNAATTAATATTTTTAAAANAAAAAATCTTTTNGGAAAAAAAAAAANTNAATATAATTAATAAAAATCTNGNTAATCGATATTAANAAATAATTTTTTTTTNCGCTTTAATAAAAAAATAATAATTATTAAAATATATNNNATATATATTTTTTCGACCGTTATATTANNANNAAAAAAAATNTTAATTTGGCTTTGGCATAAGCGTTTCGATTATTTAAAACTTAANAANNTTAGAAAAATATTAAAAATAATTAAAAAAATAATTTTTAAAAAGAAAAAATATTTTAATTAAAAAAATAAAAAAGCTAAAACTTTGTAATTTTTATAAAAAAAAAAAAAAGCAATGCGATATATATAAAAAAAAAGTTAAATTTTAATATTTTAAAATATTTAATAAAGTTTATATTAATATCGTTATAATTATATTCTTAAATATTAAAAAAAAGAAATATGTAAGAGACGTAATAATTAAAAAAGTAAAAAGTTAGGGTATTATTAATAAATTTATTATAAGTTATTGTTCCACGATAGCTAAAATAAAAGCTATATATTTTTTATAGATCACTTAATTTTATTAAGCGAAACTAAATAAAATTATTTAATCCGTTACTTAACCTATTACATAATGCTATATAACTATTTATTATAACTATTTTTTTTTTAATAAAAATGCTTATATTTTATTATATTTTATTATATATATTTTAATATTTTATTGCTTAAATTTTTATTAAAAACCTTGCTTTTTTTATATATGCTTTTATACGGCTCAAAAAAAAAAATAATTAATTCGATATTATTATTATATTTTTTAATATTTTTTAAATTTTATTTAATATTAATATAAAAATATTTTAAAATAATTCGATATTATTTAAGCTATTTTTCGAGCTATTTCCACTATTATTTAAACTGCTATCAAAAATAATATTATTTTTAATATTAACAGCTAAAATAGCGGCAATTTTTTTTTTATTTAATTATCTTTGTTATTTTTTTTTTGTTATTTCTTTTTTTATATTTGCAGCATTAACGATACGTTCTTAAGGTGCTTTTTAGGTTCCTAGATATTATATTTTAAAGGCTATCCTACTTATTTTATTAAAAAATAAATAATATTATTTATTTTAAATTTATTATAAATATTTTTAATTTTTTATTAATTTAATTTATTTTTCAACTCGAATAATAATAATTTATTTTAATTTTATCGAGGGTTCCATGGCTCGATTATCGACATAAAAAAAATAAGATAAAATCGTTGGTATTAGGATAGCAAAATAAGTTTATAGGCTTAAAAGCCGATTTTTTTTTAAATTTTAAAAGATTCGATTTATCGGGAAGCAAGCTTTTTTGCTTGCAACTAAAGATTGCGAATAAATAATTTTATTAGAGCACCAGCTTTAATATTAATTATTATATAACATATTAAGAAGTCAGTGCAGATTAGGTAATAAACGAGCCATGGATTAGCCTATTATATATTAAAAACTTTGATTTACTTTAATAAAGAATTTTAAACTTTCAATTTTTACAAATAAAAATCCTGGAATTAAATAAATAATTAAAAATTAAGCTTATATAATAATATATAAAGTCCAATCCCTGCTAAGCCTTTTTTATTTTTAATAAATTATAAAATCCAATGCGTACTAAACACAATTCTTTTATTAAAACAAAACCAAATAAATAAATTAAATAAGCAATCGTACAAATCCAAAAATTTTCAAAAAAAGCTTTATATAAATTAAACAAATAAATCGAACGAAATTAAAGATTTCCAAAAAAAACTTTATATAAATCAAATAAATAAATTAAATAAATAAGCCAAACAAAATTAAAAATTTCCAAAAAAAACTTTATATATATTAAAATTAAATAAAATTTAAAAAAAGCTATTTACAAAATAATAAAACAAATATAATTTTTATATATATTAAATTAATTAACGAATTAAAATATTATACGTCGATTTATATAAAATATAAAATAGAAAAAAATAGCAAATATTTGCTTACGCTTATAAAAAAATAATTATAAAAAATTAATTTCGCTAAGCAAAAAATAAAAATTAAAAATAAAAAAATATTTTATATTATTAAAATAATTAGAATTAAATTTGCATAAATTTAGCGAGAAAGAAATATTAAATTATTAGCAAATATGCTATTTATAAATAATATTAATAAAATTGCCAATGTTACCAATTAATTCGAACGATTTAACGAATTATAAAATTTAAAAAAAGCAAAAACATAAAATTAAAATAACGCCAAAATAATTAAAATTATTATTAAAAAATTAAAAAAAAAATAAACGCAATTTTAATTAACGAATATAAAATTATTTTTATTATTTAAATTTAATTTAAATTAAAATATAAAGCAATAAATTTAATTATCGCCAATTAATATATAATTAATATTTAAAATTTTATATTTAATAAAAATATAAAAATTAATAAATTATAAAATAAATTTAAAAAATATTAATAAAAATTAATTATAGTGTAAGATACTTCAGGATAACTCAAGGGAAACTTGGGTCAAGTAACGAATCGGGTACGAATCATTAACGAATCATATATAAATATATTAATAGCTTATAACAACTGAACGCTGAAGTTTTTCTAAAAAATTTTAGCTTTATTTATATATATTAAAAGAAGCTAGGAATATAATTTATATTTATATTCGGATCCGGCTTATTCCCAATAATCTCGAATCCCGTCTATAGCTAAACCCCGCATATAGCTAATAATCTCGAAACCCGCTTATAGCTTAATAGCTTCTTCCGGACGTCCGTATGCTTCTAAATTCGTTAAGGTCTAGTGGAGGTATCGGTGACGTTTTCACCTTACAAAAACTTCAGCGTTCAGTTGTTATAAGCTAGAAAAACTTCAGCGTTCAGAATGTAAGGTACTTCAGGATGACTCAAGGGAAACTTGGGTCAAGTAACGAATCGGGTACGAATCATTAACGAATTATATATAAATATATTAATAGCTTATAATAATTGAACGCTAAAATTTTTCTAAGAAACTTTAGCCTTATTTATATATATTAAAAAAAGCTAGAAATATAATTTATATTTATATTTAAATCCGGCTTATTTCCAATAACCTCGAATCCCGTTTATAGCTAAATTTCGCATATAGCTAATAATCTCGAAACCCGCTTATAGCTTAATAGCTTCTTCCGGACGTCCGTATGCTTCTAGATTCGTTAAGATCTAATGGAGGTATCGGTAACGTTTTCACCTTACATATAGCCAATAATATAATAAAAAATGCTTATTTAAATAAAGCATTATTATTAATATTAATTTTTTTATTTTAAAAACAAAAACGCTATATTGCTATAATTAATAAATTTTTTATTTAATAATTATTATTAATTAAAAAAAAATATTAAAATTTTTTAAAAAAAAAAAAATATAATTGCAAAACTTAAAATTTAAAAGCATTAATAAAAAAAAAAAGCATATATAATATAACGTTAATATTAAATTATTTATCGCTATTTTAATTATGTTTTATAAAAAAAAAAGCGACGTATTTAATATTAATATAATAAATATAATATTTAAATATTATTACTATAAATTTATTAAGCATTTTATAACCGATTACAAATATTAATTTATTAATAAAAAGTTTGCACGCAAACTATGCCTTAAAAACAAAAATAAAAAATATAATTTTAAATTTAAATTTAAAAACTTTTAATACCCGACGCTCGAAATTTATATAGCCAATTTATTAATTTATATTTAAATTATTTCGCTAATTAAGCAAAAAGCTAATTTTTTAATAAAAAAAAATATATATATATTATTATTTATAATTTTAATAAAAAAATTAAAAGCAACCTCGATAAGCAAAATTAAAAAAAAAATTTTGGTAAAAAAGCTATTATTGTTACTAAATGTGCTCAAAATCGGAAAAGAAGAAAAATGATTTATTATCGTGGGAGAGCGAGCCCTAATAAAGTGAGTTGCTGACTAATCTAAGCTAGCTAAGCGAATGCATTGGATGCCTTAGGCATAACCGTGACAATTATTAAAAAAGTTATATTATTAAAAAAATTTATTTGTAAAAACATTTTAAGCGATTAAGCAATTAATATAAAAACAAATTTATTTATAATTAATTAATTTTATTTATTTAAAAAACTAAAATTAATATTTAAAATTTATATATAAATAAAAAAAAAATATTATATTTTTAATAACGAAAAATAATATTGGTTAAAATTGCAAATAAAACCTTTTATTATTTAAATAATATGCTTTTTGTTTCCAAGTTAAATATTAATTTAATTTTAACGAAAAAGCTATGCAAAAATAATTATTAAAAAGTTTTTAATAAAAAAAATATTTAAATTATTTAAAAATATAAAAAATTTTTAATAATAATATAGTTATATAATTGTTGATAGTTATATTAGCTAGTCTCACGTATAATCCCGTATAATTGGCCTAATTTATAAAATTCGGCTAATTATTAGGATTGCTTAAAAAATAATAGCGTGCGGCAATATTTTGCTTATATTTTTTGTTTCGCTTTTATTTAAATTATTTTTAATATAAAATTATTTAACTAATATAAAGAGCATATTGCAATAGCAAACTATATCCCGCGTCGAAAGTATAATTAATTTTATAACTTCGATATTAATTAATTAATAAATAAATTAAAATATTAAACGCGAAAAAAAAGATTAAAAGCAATTAAATTATTATAATATTTTTAATCAAATTTAATATTCGGCGCAATTATTTTGATTTATTACGAATAATTTTAAAAAACATAAATTTAATTGGGCCTGGCACTCGGCGTGACTGCTTTATTGCTATTAGTTTTTGTTAAAAATCTAATTTTTTAAAATTAATTTAATTTTTAAAAAGTTCGTATTAGCAATACAACAAAATACGCATTAAACCCGAATATATTATTTTATTTTTTTTATATTTTTATTTATTTTTATATTTTTTTTTATATTTCTTTTAATTTTTTTTTTTTTTTTTTATTTATTTGTTAAATATTTATTTTTGTATTTTTTAAATTTTCGTATATTTTTTATATATATATTCTTCTTTTTAAGCTTTGATTTTAAATATAGCGCGAAGCAATTAAGGCGAATTTAATCGGGATGCTTTTAATTTTCCCGAAATAATTAAAAAAAAAAAAGAAAAAATTAAAAAATTAAATTTTATTATAATAATTTTTATAAATATTAAATAATTTATTAAAATTAAAAAAAAGCTTTACGAATTAAATAATTATATTAATGCAAATCTATAAAAAATATTTATAATTTAATTTTGCAATTTTATAATTAATAATTTTAAAAAAGCTTTATAATATATTTTATTTAATTTATAAATATTCCTTCGATAACGTAACGTTTAGGTTTTTTACGATAAGCATATCAGATTGCTTAAATTTTTTGTTGCGATTATTTAAAAAAAAAAATTTTATAATATAAATTAATAAAAAAATTACAAATTATATTTGTACGAAAAATTATTTTAATTCGCAAGCAATTGCGTATCGCTTAATTGGCGAATTAATTGTATTAGTTCGTATTTCCTTTTTTTTTAATTTTTTTTATAGCAATTTTATTAATATTTATATTGCTATTCTTTTTAGCTTTAATCTAAGCTATATATATATTTTTTATATAAATAAATTTTGGTTTTATATTTTTTTTAATAGCCAATTATATTCTTTCCAATATTTGTTTTTATTATTATATTTTTTTTCTTATATATAAAATGCGTTTTTAATTTAAAATAAAGCATTTAATCTATATATCAAAAAGCTTAAAGCTTTAATTAAACTATATATTAAAAAAAATAAATATAATAAAAATATTAGCGATTTTATTTTTAAGCTAATTATATTTTATAATCTTTATTATAAAGCAAATATTTTATTCACTGCCAGAGCTATAGCGTTTTTTATTATATTCAAAAGCTATGCTTTAAATTATTATTATAGCAATAATATTATAATTAGTTTTATTTTTAAGCAAATATATAAAAAAAATTTAATATAATTTTAAAAAAAAAAATATTAACGTTATATTTTCAATAAATAAAACAAAATTATTTTATTTTTTATTATATTATAAAATAATAACAAAACGATAAATAAATATTTTAAATTATTTTTAAATAAATTTTGCATTTTTTAATATAATTTATTTTTTAAATTTTAAATTAATTAATTTATTTATAATAAGATTATAACGATATATTGTTTAATTAACGTATACTTATATGCTTGCTATAAGCCCGCTTCGACGCTTGCAAGCTTTATTAATAATTTTTATATTTTTATATTAATTTATAAAGCTATATATAAATCTTTTATTTTTAATATTTTTTTTATTAATTATTATTTTTATAAAGCTAAGCAAAAATATAATAAACAATTTTCGATCGATATTCAATTTAATAATGCTAAAAAATGTTTTATTTATAAAAAAAAAAAATTATATTTTTTATAATTATATAAAAAAAAATATATAAAAAAGCAAAAGTTGCGTTTAAGAAAAAATTTGGCAATTGCTTTAATATTAAATATAATAAACGCTTTAATAAAAGCTTTCGTTAATATTTTTGTTAATTATAAAAACAAACTTAAAATTAAAATAAAGCAAACTTTTAATATTTTTAAAATTTTTTTTTATTAATATTTTTAACGACGAAAATTATTTTTAAAAATTTTATTTTTAAGCAAACGTTTAATTTTATAATTTTGTTTAATTTTTTTATTTTAAAATAAGCCGTTTATGCTATTAATCTTTTTATTAATTATGCTTTTTAATATTATTTTATTGAATATAATCCTTTTATATTTTCGCTTATAATATTTTTTAAACCCAGCTTATTAAATAAAAAAATTCCGTTAAATCACGTATAAAAATGCAAATTTCTTTATATATACTACGAATATCAACAAAAATAAATATATTGCTTATATTTTTTTTAATATTATAATTAATATTAACGCTTTTATAAAATTAATTGTTAAATATAATTAATATTTTGCGTATTAAAAAATTAATTTTAATATTATATTTAATTTTAGTATTTAAAGCAATATTAAAATATAATTTGGCATAAGCGCTATCGATTTTATTAGTTTTATTTACGTTTTTATATTTATTAAATTAATTAAATTTTATATAATTAACGTAAATATTTTATTTTTATTTTACTTAACAAATATAAATTAATTTGAAATTTATTATAATAATATTAAAAACGTTTTAATTATATTATTTGAAAATATTTTAATTTTTCGCCGATTCGGTTACGTATTTTTAATTTAAAATAATTTATTTGAACCCTTAAAAAATATATTTAATAAAAACGACGAGCTATTTTTAAGGAACACGTTTCATAAGAATAAGAAGCCCTTGTCGAATATGTTTTATAAGAATAAGGAATCTTTATCGAATATATTCCACAACAGTCCAATTCGTCGATACGACCCTTTAATAGACGAATTTTGCTTTTTGATAGAGATTGAACTATATTAATTATATCGATGCTTCGGCTATTTATCGATCAAAAAACTTAAACGCGTTCTGGAACGATCTGGCTATAACGTCGATATTTAAGCATTATAACATTTAATTAAATATTGCGCCTATTATTAAAAATATAAAAAATCGCTAGGCAAATTTAGATTTATAATTAAAAACAATATTAATTTTAATTATTTTATATTTATTAATATTTTTTATATTAATAATAAATTTGTTTTATATATTATTAACGAATCGATTAGTTTCCAAGCTGGCAAATAGCTTAAAAATATTTTAGCCAAATATATATAAAATAATTTTCGCGCGTATTAAATTAATATTTATTTTAAATTATTTAATTTTATTATTTATAACGCCGAAAAAAGCTTTATTAATAAAAATTTTAAATATTTCGCCGTTATAATAAAAATTTTAATTAAAGTTATATTTATTAAAATATATTAATTAATTGGAAAAGTTAAGCGTTATTATATTATTATACGCCGAGCTTATTAAATTATTTTTAAAAAGCTTTTAAATTTTAATAAAAATATAATATTGCAAATAGCTTTTAAAGTTATAAATAATATAGCAAAATTAAATAAATTTATATTTATATTTCTTGTTTTCGATGCTTATCTACGTATATTATAATTCGATGCCTTAGTTCCAATTATTATTTAACGTTTTGCTGCGACCAAAAAAACAATAAATAAAATACGCAACTTTTAAGCATAACGATAATTTTAAAAAGCTTTTAATTAAAGAAATAAATTGATTATTATAACTATTTATAATTTACCGCTAAACTTTAACGTATTTATATAAAAAAAAAATAATATAAAATAAATTAATAATTGGATCGAATTATTTAAATTTATAGCGCTCGATAATAAAATTTGCAAAATAAAAATACTAAATAAATCTATTAATTTTTATAATATTATAATTAAATTATTTTTATAAAACAAAAAAGATTTTTAATTATTAATAGCTTTTTTTTTAATTGCTTTTTTATTAATTAATACCTCGGCAAAAAGATTACCAATCCAAAATTCTACGATCGAATTAATTAAATTAATTATATTATTATCGCGATAACAAAAATAATTTTGCAATAATATTATATTAGCATTATCGGTTAATATTTCGATTTATTTAAAAAACAATTTAATTTTATTATTAAAATCGCTATTAAAATCATTTATCGAATTGCTATTAATTAAAAATTAATATTTTGCTTTTCGGCAAAAGAAACTTAATTAAAACTTTTTAAAAAAATGTTTTTTAAATTAGTTTTTTTTAACAACGTTTTTTTTAATATTTAAATTTTTTAATTTTTGCTTTATTAACAAAATTAAATATATTAATATTGGCAATATTAAAATATAAAATAGCTAAGCTTATTTTAATTGGTTCGATCGATCGAATTAAAAAAAATTTTTATCAAATATATTTAATAAACTGCCAAAATAATAATAAAAAAAATAAGCAAATAAATAAATAAATCCCAAAAATTTTATAGCTTTTATCGAACGTGTTCGATAAAGCTAAATTTTTCCGTTTTTTTTTTTTATGCTTTATTTATTTTGTTATTTTAAAATTAATTTTATTAATATTAATTAAATTTTTTAAAATAAAATAAGCTTTTAATTTAATTATAGCGTCCGCGGGATTAATATCGCCGTCGATTTATTTAATTTTTATAATTTTTCGTCGTTCGTAAAATTGGCAAAAATATATAAGATTAATTATAAGCTTTTTTTTTTAAATTATATCAAGCTTAACGAGGCAATCGTACAATAACTTAAAATTAATATAAAAAATAAAAAATAACGTAATTTTAAAAATTTTTTCGATCGTCGATTTAAATGCAGCGGCAATATCAAAGCCGTAAATTATTTTATATAATTTTAAAATTAATATATTTTTAATAATTTATTTATATTTGATTAAAAATTAATAAATAATATTGCATTTGGATTCGCCGTTGGCAAATATAATAATATAGCCGATTTATAAAAATAAATTTTTATTATTAGCAAAAAAAATATTAATAAAAGCAATAAGTTATAAAATGCTTTAATTTAATTAAACGTATTATAAATTTTTTTTTGCATTATTAATTTGTTATTGCAATTATTTATTTAATGCTTTTGCATTTTTTTGCTAGGAATTAATTATTTAAATAATAAATAATAAATTAAAAGCAGCTTTTAATTAATAAATAATTGCAATATATATGCTTTTTGCTTATTAAGCAATATATTAATTTTTAAACGTAAGGCTTTTACGCGTAATATTTTTGATGTTAATAATATTCAAAAATTATTTATAATTAATAAACTTAAAATTATTGCATTAATATTTTTAATTAAACAAGATATAATTAGTATATAATGCAATAAGCTTTTTATTAAATTTAAAAAAATAATTAATTATTAATATTTTTTGATTTTTGGCTTGGAACTTTAATTTGCTTTATTTCGAGGCCGCAAAAATAATATTGCTAATAAAAAAAATATTATCAATTTAAAATTTAACGAAATCAAATTCGAAACTATTAATATAAAGCAAATATAAATCGTAAATAAATTAAATTATTTATAGCTTATTTATATAATGTTAATAATAAATTTTAAATTAATAATTACCAGCTTTTAATATATTATAAAAAAGCTTAATTATTTTAAAAATTATTTTATTTGCAAGCTTTAACTTTTTAGGCGAACGAATATAAAAGTTACGATTTAGCTTTATTATTAATTAAATATAGGCTTATAATATATTTTGTAAATAAAAATTATAATTTATAAAAAAAAAATATTAAGGCAATTAATAAAAATAAGCTTTTAATTAATATATTAAATAATAAATAATTAAATCAAAATAAGCTTTTTATTATTATTATTATATATTTATATAATTAATTGTAATTTTTCGAAAGCTAAGCTAATATCGGCATATTTAACTTTGTCGACAAAGCGAAANTNAAAAATTTAAATAATTAAAAAAAATAATTAATTTAAAAAAAAACTAATTTAAAAAAATAATAAAAAAGCTATATTTTATTTAAACGCTAATTAAGCAAGCGATAAAATTAATAAAAAAAGCATATTAAAAAATATAATTATATTTTTTAATAAATTAATATTATAATTAAGCAAAAAATAATAATTAATAGTTATATTAAGCTATAAATCAAAATATATAATTTTTGCAAATTATATAAAGCTAAAATAATAATTTGCTCAAATATTTAAAAATTTAAAATTTGCCAAATATATTAATAAAAATATTAAATTAATATAAATATTAAAAAATAATTAAAAAGCTATTGCTTTAATTAAAAATGCATATTTTAATAAGCGATCCAAATATATAAATATTATATATTATTTTATTTATAACTTAATAAAGCAAAAACTTTTAAAAATTAATTATATTTCGATAATAAAAATAATTATAAATAGCTTAATCAAATTGCTTAAATAAATAGCGTTTAAAAAATTTAAAAACTAAATAAATTTAATTAAAAAATCAAAAAATAAATTTTAAAATTTAAAAAAAAAAAAAGCAAAAAAGCTTTTAGCTTTTATATAAATAAAAAAAAAAATTACGTAAATTTAAAATTTTTTAAATTTATATAACTTAAAATTTAAGCTTTTAAAGCAAAATTTTTTAAAAAATTAAAATTTGCTTTATAAAAAAATATTAAAAAATTAATGCAAATTAAATAATATGCTAGATATAAATTAGCTTATTGTATGCTAAAAGCTTCGATTTACTTCGATAGAAAATTTTAAGCTTTTAATTCCCAAGAACAAAAATTCTGGGACTAATTAAGTAATAAAAGTTAAGCTTATATATTAATATATGAAGTCTAACCCTTGCTAAGCTTTTTATATTTCCAATAATATTATTATATTTAAAAATTTAACAAAGCTATAAAATATCAAATTTATTTATAGATAAATATTAAGGCCTATAAAAATAATACGCTTTTAATTTTTATATATAATTATTTTTTAAATATTAAAAAGTAAAATTATATTAAAATTATCAATTTGGAATTCAAAAAAAATTATAAGCTTATAGAAAGCAATTAAAATATATATTTCGTTTTTGGAATTAAAAACTTTTATTATATTTTTAATTTTTTTGCAAAAATTTAATATATAAATTAATAATTAACAATATAATTATAATAAAATTTTCAAAAAAATAAAAAAAAATTTATAAATATAAATTTAAATATAATATTAAAAAGCATTAATAATCTATAGAAAACTTTTAATATTAATATATATAAAAATTTATTTAATTTTTTGAGCGCTTATTAAAATATAAATTTTAATTATTATTATTAGGCTTTAAAATATAATTAATATTTATTATTTTAATTGCTTATATTTGGGCATGCTTTTTAATTATTATAATTTTTTTAATATTAATCTTTTCTAATATATTGTTGCTTTTGGGCAAATTTTTTTAATAAAATATGTTTATTATTAAATTTATATTTATATTTTGCCGCAAAATAGCTCGAAAAGCTATAATTAAAATAAAAATTATTATATTATTAATATTTTTTTTTAAATTTTGATAGCTTGCTAATATTTAAAAAAAATTGCAGTTTTTTTTATATATATTTTATTAAACTTAGCTTTATTTTTTAATATATATTTATTGCTAAGCTTCGATATTTTTTGTTTGCTAAAACTTAAGGCTAATATTTTTTTATTTTTTAAATTTTCGTATTGCCTAAATTTATATTATATTATTTATTAAATTATTAATAATTATATGCTTTTTTAATATTTTAATAATTTTTAATTTTGTTTATAGCAATCCTATTAGCTTTGTTACAAAATTATCGATAATAATAAATCTTTTAGTTTGGTTCGCTAATATAAAAAGCTTTCAATAAAAAATATGCAAATTTTTTAATTATTTTTATAATATTTATATAAATTATTTTGCTACTTAATTTTTTTTTTATATTTTTTCGCAGAATTATAGCAGAAATTTATTTTTGAAATTTTTTTTAATATAATCGCAGCTTAGGATAAATTTATATAATATTAATATATATTATTTTTAGCTTAAATTTTATCGACGCAATTGCTTTAATAATTTTTTATTTTTTATTAGGGAATATCGCAAGATTTAATTCGAAAATATTGCGCAAATCGTTCAATTATATTTAAATTATATTTATATTTAAATTATATTTTAATTATATTATATTTTTTATAAAAAACTTTTATTTTTTTTTTTTTAAATGCAGGTTCGAGGCAATTAAAATTAATTTTTATATTATCGTAATTATATATAAAAAGCAAATTTTATCGAAATAAATTAAGTTAATTAGCTTTATTTAAGCTTTTTCGTTATTCGAAAAAAAATTTATTTTTGTTTTTCGTTTAGCAAATTGCTTTGCCTATCTCGCCGATTATTTCGCTATTATTTCCTAGCAAGTTTTAAGAAATTTAATATCGATTTTTTTTTTATTTTTTATTTTTGCGTTTAATTTTTTGTTTAATTTTCCGTTGCTTTCTAGCATGCTTAAAATATCGTTTCGCGTTTTAATATCTTTTGCTAGCTTTTTTATTTTTATTAAAATAAAAGCGATATGCTTTCGATATTAATTAATTTAATTATTAATATAGAAATAAATATAATTAATATTATAAACAAAATATTCTCGAAAATTTTTAGGAATAAGTTCGATACGTGCTATAAAATTAATAGGCATAGCATTTTTTCCTATAATAATTTTTTTTTATTGTGCAAATTTCTCGCAAGCGAAATAAAAATAAATTTAAATTAAATAAAAATAAAATAAAATTAATATAATATTTAATTTTTATGGTTTTAAAAATAAAAGCTTATAAAGTTATAAGAAACATAATAATTAAAAAAATAAAAAGTTAAAATATTATTAATAGATTTATTATAAACTATTGTTCCACGATAGCTAAGATAAAAACTATATATTCTTTGTGGGTTACCTAATTTTACTAAGCGAGACTAAGCTAAATTACCTGATCCGTCACCTGACCTATCACGTGACGCTATATGACCATCTGTTGCATAAATAAATTTTATTTAAATTAAAATAATAAATTATTAATAGCTTATTTTAAAATATTAAATTGCAAAATATATATTTAAATATTAAAAAAACGTTGCGTAANAAATTAAAAAATTAAAAAATATATTAAAATTANTATTTTTATTAAATATAAAAAAAAAGNATATATTTTAAATATATATATTTATTANNAAAAGCTTNTCGGCAAGCCAAATAATTNGCTTATTTAATATTTAATTTAATAAAAAAAANTTAATTANTAAGTTATTTTTAAAAAAAGCTAATATTTTAATTTTTTTTTAAAACCAGAAATAAAATAATTAATTAATAAAGCGAAAATAATTAATAAAATTTTAAAAATAATTAAAATTCAAATAATAAAATTAGCTTTAATTTAAAATCGAACCCGGAAATCAATATTAAAAAAAAGCTTAATATATTAAAAAATAATTTAAATAATAAAATCAAAAATTTACCAAATATGCCTTATAAAAAAAAAAAAAAATTAACCCTAGCCGAAACCAAAAAGCAGGCCTAAAAATTTCAAAAATAAAATTTATATTTCAAATTTATAATTTTATAAAAAAATATATTAATTAATAAATTAATAAAAAAAATGCTATATTTTCGATAGCCTATTTTGCGGATTAAAAATTATTAATATATAATAATCCGTTAACGATTTATAAAGCAAAGCAAACCTTGAAATAACTTAAATAAAAAAAAGCAATTAATAAAAAATATCAAATTTTTAATTATAAAAAAATTTGGTAATTAAAAAAAAAAATTTAATTTATTAAGCATTAAGGTTTTATTAGGAAAGCTAATGCTAAAAATTAAAAAAAATTAAAATAGCAATATTTTAAAGCATAAAGCAAAATAAATAATTAAAAATTTTAAACAAAAATATAATAAGAATTTCAATTAAATCTACGCCGAAATATATAAAAACGTTATATAAAAACTTATAATTGCAATAATAGCATTATTTAATTTAAAAATTAAGCAAATAAATATTATTAATATATTTCTAAATTTAAATGCAAATTTAGATATATATATGAAAGTTTTATTTAATTAGGAAATTAATAAAGAAATGCTTAAGGATGCATTTTTATAAATATGCAAATTGCTAAAAGCTTTATATAAATTTAAGCAAGCATTTTAATTATAATAAAAAAAAATTAGCATTTATATTTTAAAAAATAAAATATTAATTTTATATTAATAATTAATATATTTACATTAATAAAAAAACGGAACTTATAATTGTTATATATATAAACAATATACTAATAATAAGCAAAGATCGAAACAAAATTAAAAAGCTTAAAAAAAGTTTTTTTAAAAGCTTCGAAATAAAAAATTTAAAATCAGCAAAATATTTTTTAAAAATAAAAATTATTAAAAATAAAAAAAAAAACATTATTGCTTTGTGCCAGAACGCTTATATTAATAAAATTTTTATTTAATATAATATGGAAAACTGCAAACCTACTAATATTTCAATGGCCGCTAATATAATTAAAATTATAATTTTATTTGAAAACAAAGCTATAAACGAAAATATTAAGCTTTATAAATCGAAAATCAATTTGTTTATATATTTTGCAATATAGATTAAGCCTGATATATTATATAAAATATTAATACTTTTTTGATTTTTTAATAATTTATTATTTTAATATATTAAAGCCGCCGACCAAATTTTATATTATTTATAAAATGTAAAGTACTTCAGGATGACTCAAAAGAAACTTGAATCAAGTAACGAATNGGGTACGAATTATTAATNAATTATATATAAATATATTAATAGNTTATAANAATTNAANNCTTNAAGTTTTTNTAAAAAANTTTAGCTTTATTTATATATATTAAAAAAAGCTAGAAATATAATTTATATTTATATTTAAATTTAGCTTATTTTTAATAATTTTAAATTTTGTTTATAGCTAAATCCCGCATATAGCTAATAATTTTAAAACTCGCTTATAGCTTAATAGCTTTTTTCGAACGTTCGTATGCTTTTAGATTTGTTAAAATTTAGTAAAATATTAATTAATATTTTTATTTTATAATTATTTTTTTTTTATAATTATTATTTTTAATAATTAAAATATAAGAAATTATTAAGGTTTTGTAGTTAAATCGTTGATTTGCTTAAATAATATAATCTGGGTATAGCAAATAAAATTTATAATTTATAAATAAAATTAAAAATTTTTTTTTTAAAAATTGCGCATTTCGTTTAATATAATTAATTTTATTTTTAATTTTGCTTTTTTTTTTATTTTTTTTTTTTTTAATTATTTTATTTTGCTTTAATTTTTTTTTGTTTTGCTTTGCTTTATTATTTTTTTAAGTTAAAATAATTATTTATTTTAATTTTGTATAAATATCGTTAATTTCCTAGCTAACGATTTATAAATATATATTGCGAAAAAACAATTAATAAAATAAATATTTTTAATTACTCGAGCCAAGGCAGCGAAAAAAATAAAAATAAATAATATATCGAATATTGCGAAAAATAATTTATTAAGCAAAAAAATTAATAATAAAAAAAATATGGATTTTAAGCATAAAGAAAATAATAAAAATAATTCGGATTTTTTAAATCAATAAAAATTTATTAATTTTTAATAAATTAATTATTAACTTTTTTTGCCAGCTTGCTTATTATAAAATTACTAACGCTTAAAAAATTAAAGTTGAAAATTAGCCAATTTTTTAAACCTAATAAATAATTGGCATTTTTTAATATATTTATTTTGGGCATAAAATCTTGCAATATTTTTTATATTAAATATATTAAAAAACTATTAAAGCATTTTTAATAAATATATTAAAATTAATTTATTTTGGCGGCGAATCGTTATTATTTTTGTTATACAAAAAATAGCATATATAAATCGGTAAAGCTTTGTTAATAAATTATTAAAATATTTAATTAATATTTATAAAATTTTTTTTAAGCTTTATAATAAAGCTAAATATATTATAAATATAGCAGCGGAATATAATACGGATCGTTATAGGTTTTTAATTTATTTATGCTTAGCTTATGCTTTTTTTAATTTTGTTTTCAAAAGTTTAAATTATAATAAAAAGAAATTTATTGCAAAGTTTAAGTAGGTTAAGGCTTAGTTAAAATTTAGTTAATTTATTGCTAATTTGATTTTTAGAAATTAATTTTGGATATTTATTAAAAAAGCAATTGCTAGCAATATTAATTTAATTCTTAATAAATTAAGCGATTTTCGTAAAGCAGCTAATAAGCAGTTTGAAAATCTAATTAAAATTAAAAATATATTAAATTAATTTTTCCAAAATATTTAATAATTGCAAAAAATTATAATTTATAATTTTTGGCATGCATTTTTAATAAATTAATTAAAACTAAATTAGGATTTCGTTAATTAATTATTAATTAATTAAATTTAAAATTTTTTTAATAGCATTAAGTTTTTTATATAAAATTTAAAAGTTTTTTTTGCTTAAAATATTAAAAATAATCTTTTTTTTNAATAAAAACTTAATAGCAAAATTTTAAGCTGGTTTACGCTATATAGCTACTTCGCAATAGAATCTTTAGAATATTGCGGGTTAGGCTTTGCAAAATAGCACAAAGAAATCAATTAAAAAAAATATTATTAAAAAAAAAATAAATTTAAATATTTCAAAAAATTAAAATTAATAATTTGGAAATTAATAATTAAAGATTTGTTAAGGCTAGGCTTATAGTTTTTTGTAATAAAATTAATTTTATTTTAGGTTTTTTGCTTTTTTTTAATTTTATTTATAATTATATTTTTATTAGGATTTTTTTAATTATAATATTTTTTTTTTTTAATTTTAGCTTGCATAAATTATTACGAAAATTATTAAAATCCGATATTTCCCTGCTAATATTATTATTAATATTAATATTAGCTAAAAGTTTTCCAAATCTTCCTTTAAAAATTCTTTTAATAATATTTTTTTTTTTGTTTTTTTTTTTTTAAAACCTTGGAAAAACTTAAGCGCTTATTAAGCTTTTAGGATTTTTTAAATCTTTAAATATAGTTTTTTATAATCCATTTTTTTTGTATTAAATTAATATTTAAATAAGCTAAATAAATAATTAATTTAAAAAAAATTTTATTATTTTTATTAATAAGAAAAAATAATAGCTTAAAAATTTAATCTAATTTTATTATTATATTAAAAGCAGCGATTTTAAAAAATGCAATTTTCTTTTTTTTTAGCACTAATTAAAAAGAATTTATTTATTATAAATCTAATATATTCTATTACATTGGCCAAAGCTTTAAATATAATATTTATTTTTGCTTTAATATTTATTATAACCTTAAATAATTTTTTTTTTATTAAAATCCTAGATCGTAATTGCAATTCTTAATGCTGGAATTATATATTTAGTTTTAATAAAATTTGTAATAACAAAATTTATAATTAATTTTTTTAATATTAAAAATTTGTTTTTTATTAATCGTTAGCATTTTTTAATCGAAACGTTAAAAAAAAATTTAGTTTTATTAAAATATATATTTTTCCTATATATTTAGGTAATGCTTTCTTTTTTTTAAGCAAATATTATTTTTTTTTAAAACATTAATCCTTTTTTATATAATAAGCAAATATTAATTTTTTTTTTTTTTTTTTAATTTTTTTTATAATAATTTTATTAATATTTATATTATTGCCATAATTTTTAGCTTTAGTTTAGGCCGAATATATATTTTTCGCATAAACAAATATTAATCCTATATTTCTTTAATAGCTAACTATAAATTCTCTAATATTTNTTTNTATTAATTATATTNTTNTATTTATATATAAAATGCGTTTTTAATTTAAAACAAAGCATTTAATTTATATATTAAAAAGCTTAAAGCTTTAACCAAATTATATATTAAAAAAAATAAATATAACAAAAATATTAGCGATTTTATTTTTAAATTAATTATATTTTATAATTTTTGCTATAAAGCAAATGTTTTATTTGTTGCTAAAGTTATAACGTTTTTTATTATGTTTAAAAATCGTATTTTAAATTATTATTATAGCAACAATATTATAGCTAGCTTTATTTTCGAGCAAATATATAAAAAAATTTAATATAATTTTAAAAAAAAAAAATATTAACGTTATATTTTTAATAAATAAAATAAAATAATTTTATTTTTTATTATATTGCAAAACGATAACAAAACGATAAACAAATGTTTCGAATTGTTTTTAAATAAGCTTTGCATTTTTTAATATAATTTATTTTTCGAATTTCGAACTAATTAATTTATTTATAATAAGATTATAACGGCATATCGTTCAATTAACGTATATTTATATGCTTGCTATAAGCTTGCTTTAATGCTTATAAGCTTTATTAATAATTTCTATATTTTTATATTAATTTATAAAGCTACATATAAATTTTTTATTTTTAATATTTTTTTTTATCGATTGTCGTTTTTATAAAGCTAAACAAAAATATAATAAATAATTCTTAATCGATATTTAATTTAATAATACTAAAAAATATTTTATTTATAAAAAAAAAAAATTATATTTTTTATAATTATATAAAAAAAAAAACATAAAAAAAGCAAAAGCTACGTTTAAAAAAAAAATTCGGCAATTGTTTTAATATTAAATATAGCAAATATTTTAATAAAAACTTTTATTAATATTTTATTAATTATAAAAGCAAAATTTAAAATTAAAATAAAATAAACTTTAATATTTTTAAAGCTTTTTTTATTAATATTTCCGACGACGAAAACGCTTCTAAAAATTTTGTTTCTAAGCAAATATCTAATTTTATAATCTTATTCGATCTTTTTATCCCAAAACAAGCCGTTTATATTATTAACTTTTTTATTAATTATGCTTTTTAATATTATTTTATCGAATATAATCCCTTTATATTCTCGCCTATAATATTTTTTAAGCTTAATTTGTTAAATAGAAAGTTTTGTTAGATTATATATAAAAATGCAAATCTCTTTATATATGCTGCAAATGCTAACAAAAGCAAATATATTGCCTATATTTTTTTTAATATTATAATTAATATTAACATTTTTATAAAATCGATCGTCGAATATAATCAATATTTTGCGTACTAGAAAATTAATTTTGATATTATACTCGATTTTAACACTTAAGGCAATATTAAAATATAATTCAATATAGGCGCTATTAATTTTATTAGCTTTATTTACATTTTTATACTTATTAAATTAATTGAATTTTATATAATCGACATAAATATCCTATTTTTATTTTGCTTAGCAAATATAAATTAATTTGGAATTTATTATAATAATATTAAAAATATTTTAGTTACGTTATTTAGAAATATTTTAATTTTTCGCCAATTTAGTTACGCATTTTTAATTTGAAATAATTTATTTAAATCCTTAAAAAATACATTTAATAAAAACAACGAGTTATTTTTAAAAAATATATTTAATAAGAACGATAAGTTATTTTTAAAAAATATATTTTATAAAAATAAAAAGCTTTTATTAAATATATTTCATAAAAATAAAAAGCTTTTATTAAATATATTTTATAAATATAGCATTTTATAATTAAATATATTTTATAACGATCCAATTCGTCGATATAATTTTTTAATAAATAAATTTTGTTTTTTAATAAAAATTAAATTATATTAATTGCATCGACGCTTTGGCTATTTATCGATCGAAAAACTTAAATGCGTTTTGGAACGATTTGGCTATAATATCGATATTTAAGCATTATAGCATTTAATTAAATATTACGCTTATTATCAAAAATATAAAAAATCGCTAGGCAAATTTAAATTTGCAATTAAAAATAATATTAATTTTAATTATTTTATATTTATTAATATTTTTTATATTAATAATAAATTCGTTTTATATATTATTAACGAATTAATTAGTTTTCAAGCTAGCAAATAATTTAAAAATATTTTAATTAAATATATATAAAATAATTTTCGCGCGTATTAAATTAATATTTATTTTAAATTATTTAATTTTATTATTTATAACGCCGAAAAAAGCTTTATTAATAAAAATTTTAAATATTTTGCTATTATAATAAAAATTTTAATTAAAGCCGTACCCGTCGAAATATATTAATTAATTAGGAAAATTAAGCGTTATTATATTGTTATACGCCGAGCCTATTAAATTATTTTTAAAAAGCTTTTAAATTTCGATAAAAATATAATGTTATAAATAACTTTTAAAGTCGTAAACGATATAGCAAAATTAAATAAATTTATATTTATGCTTTTTGTTTTTAATGCCTATCTACGTATATTATAATTTAATGCTTTAGCCCCAACTATTGCCTAATGCTTTATTGTAATTAAAAAAGCAATAAATAAAATATGCAATTTTCGAGCATAATAATAGCTTTAAAAAGCTTTTAATTAAAGAAATAAATTAATTATTATAGTTATTTATAATTTATCGCTAAACTTTAACGTATTTATATAAAAAAAAAAGTAATGCAAAACAAACCGGCAATTAAATCGAATTATTTAAGCTTATAACGCTTAATAATAAAATTTGCAAAATAAAAATATTAAATAAATTTATTAATTTTTATAATATTATAATTAAATTATTTTTATAAAATAAGAAAAATTTTTAATTATCGACGGCCCTTTCCTTAGCTGCTTTTTTATTAATTAATGCCCCGGCAGAAAAATTATTAATCCGAAATTCTGCGATTAAATTAATTAAATTAATTATATTATTATCGCAACGACGAAAACAATTTTATAATAATACTATATCAGCATTATCGGCCGATATTTTAATTTATTTAAAAAACGATCTAATTTTATTATTAAAATTGCTATCGAAATTGCTTATCGAATCGCTATTAATTAAAAATTAATATTTTGCTTTTCGGCAAAAGAAACTTAATAAATTTCTTAAGAAAAGCGTTTTTAAATTAATTTTTTTTAATAATATTTTTTTTAATATTTGGATTTTTAATTTTTGCTTTGTTAATAAAATTAAATATATTAATATTAGCTTTGCTTTCGAAAAATCGCAATTGATTATATAAGCATATAATAATAATAATAAAAAGCTTATTTTAATTTAATTATTTATTATTTAATATATTAATTAAAAATTTATTTTATTAATTGCTTTAATATTTTTTTTTTATAAGCTATAATCTTTATTTACGAAATATATTATAAGCTTACATTTAATTAATAACAAAGCTAAATTATAACTTTTATGTCCATTCGCCTAAAAAGCTAAAACTTGCAAATAAAATAATTTTTAAAATAATTAAGCTTTTTTATAATATATCGAAAGCCAATAATTATTAATTTAAAATTTATTATTAACATTACGTAAACAAGCTATAAATAATTTAGTTTACCTACGATTTATGCTTGCTTTATATCAATAATCTCGAATTTGATTTTGTTAAATTTTAAATTAATAATATTTTTTTTTATTAATAATATTATTTTTGCGGCCTCGAAGCAAAGCAAATTAAAGTTCCAAATCAAAAACCAAAAAATGCTAACAATTAATTATTTTTTTAAATTTAATAAAAAGCTTATTGCATTATATACCAATTATATCTCGTTTAATTAAAAATATTAATGCAATAATCTTAAATTTATTAATTACAAACAACCTTTGAATATTATTAACATTAAAAATATTATATATAAAAACCTTACGCCCAAAAATTAATATATTGCCCAACAAGCAAAAAATATATATATTACAATTATTTATTAATTAAAAATTATTTTTAATTTATTATTTGCTGCCCAAATAATTAATTTCTAATAAGAAAATGCAAAAGCATTAAATAAACAATTGTAATAATAAATTAACAATGCAAAAAAAAATTTATAATATATTTAATTAAATCGAAGCATTTTATAATTTATTATTTTTATTAACGCTTTTTTTTATTAATAATAAAAATTTATTTTTATAAATCGGCTACGTTATCGTATTTGCCGACGGCGAATCTAAATGCAATATTATTTATTAATTTTTTAATTAAATGCAAACAAATTATTAAAAGCGTATTAGCCTTAAAGCTGTACGAAATGGCCCACGGCTTCGATATTGCCGCTATATTTAAATTAACGATCGAAAAAAATTTTTTAAAATTATATTATTTTTTTGTTTTTTTATATCGATTTTAAATTATTATACGATTGCCTCGTTAAGCTTAATATAATTTAAAAAAAAAAAAGCTTATAATTAATTTTATATATTTTGTCCACATTTTACAAACAACGAAAAATTGCAAAAATTAAATAAATTAATAATAATATTAATTTCGCGAATGCTATAATTAAATCGAAGGCTTGTTTTGTTTTAAAAAAATTTAAATAATATTAATAAAATTAATTTTAAAATAGCAAAATAAATAAAGCATAAAGAAAAAATTTAGTTTTATCGAACACGTTCGATAAAAACTATAGGATTTTTAAAATTTATTTATTTATTTGCTTATTTTTTTATTATTATTTTGGCAGCTTATCGAACACGTTTAATAAAATTTTTTTGATTTGGTCGATCGAATTAATTAAAATAAGCCTAATTATTTTATATTTTAATATTGCCAATATTAATAATTATATTAGCTAGTTTTATATATAATTTTATATAATTAGCTTAATTTATAAAATTTAATTAATTATCGAGATCGCTTGGAAAGCGGTGACGTGCGGCAATATCTTGCTTATATTTTTCGCTCCGCTTTTATTTAAATTATTTTTAATATAAAATTATTTAAACGACGTAAAGAGCATATTGCAATAGCAAGCTGTGCCTCGCGTCGAAAGCATAATCAATCCCGTGGCTTCGACAATTATTAATAATAATAATTTTAATATATTTCGATTGATTAATTGAGAATTAAATTAAATGTAAAATAATAATAATAAATTAATATAATTAAAAAAAATATTTCGAGCTTATAATTATTAAACTTTGGCTCCAATATATAAAAATAAAAATTATATTAATTTTATTTTTTTAGAAAGATTTTAAAGAAGCTATTTATAATAAATAAATAAAATTAATTCGATTATCGATTTTATTTTATATATAAATATATTCCTATTCTAGAACGAAATAGCTGAACTAAAAATCAATAAATCAAAAATGAATTTATTGCCTCGGTGCCCTCGGTGGCCTCGGTGCCCTCGATTCTCGGTCTGACAAGAGCCGTGCCCTAAGTGTCAAGAAGCTCGACGAACCGAACAAGAAAAACAAATTGCGAATGAAAGAAATAAGTCTCGTAGATGAAAATCAAGATATTTGGGGATTTGTTTGGCATTATTTTGTTTTTCTTTTGTAGTTTGAAGTTCTGGAATTCGGGAATATGGGAATATGGGAACTCGTTGTTTAGTGTTGATAAATTGATAGATCGGTAGTTTGGCCGAACCTCGGTACCGCTTACATAGGCGGTGGCAAGCGGCAGAATTGCTGTATATCCACCACCCCTCCATAGGTTAGATCTATTCAAGATATTCCAACCACAAAATGAGCCTTACAAAGTGAAGCATATTGTGAAAGCAATATCACCCCGTGCTTCCCGCCACCTATATTTAGCTTAAAAAAAGCATAGAATTTTTGATAGATCTGTAAATTGGGAAAAGAAAAATAAGAAAAATAAAGAAAAATTCTCTTTAGTATACCAAAATTTGGCCACGATAAGAACTATAATAAATCGAGATTCGTGTTCAGGATTCATAATAAATCTATATCCATTTTGATTGCCCACCTTCCATACTCCAACAAACTTCCAGCCAATATAACACAGCATCGATATGCCCACTTAATTTTCCTGTTCCCCAAATCATAGCACAAATCCCTAGTTTTCACAGCAAGCTAACCACCAACAATTCCAAAAAAAAAAAAAATTAAACATAGGAATATCATTGCAATCCCCCACTTCTCGCGCTTTCACCAACTCTGACCCCATCCTCCTCCCCATCATTTCCCCTCTCCCTACCTCGTCCAACACCCACATCACCCACGCTATCTCTCACACTCGCCGTCGTACTATTGCTCTCGCTCCTTGTCCTACTTGCATCACTCTGTCTCCTCTCTCTGAGGGTCCTCTCAAGCTCCCTAATTCTCCTCTTTAATAGTTCATTCTCGCGCTTTACACTCTCCAACTCATGTCTATGATAAGCAGTCTCTTCATACCGGCCAGTCGTCACCAAGCTATCTCGTCTTTCCCTCTCCCGCTCATAACTCATTGTAGGGACGTGGCCACCGCTCGGTTCACGATGCTGACCCATACTAGGCCTTTGTTGATAAAAGTGCGGGAAATTATCTTGTTGTTGCAAAGTGCCATGCGCAGAGCCGGAAGTCAATGGTACAGGACTATTGTTCCCGGATCTCCTGGATGAAGTCGCGGAGTTTTGGCGACTTAGGGATTGAGAAGATGGAATTCGATTTCGGTCGACGGCTGAGGTGGGAAATACGGAGGACATACTGCCCGTGATCACTGTGCTGCTGCCGGAGTTCCCGGCTGTGATGCTGCGTGTGCTGGTTGATGAAGAGGATCGATGATGGCGGCGTTGGGAAGGGGCGGGATGATTAGGACCTGAGAGGAGATGGTTTGCGTTGGTGTCTGTAGGGTCGGGGAAACCTGTTGAGGTTGAGGAGGTATTGGATACTACTGATGCATTCTGTGCTGCTCGTAGAAGGGAGAGTTCTCGAGTCAAACGATTTACCTAAATATTCTTAATAAGACGATGAAAGTAATTCAAGCGAGATACATACGACAGCTTCCTGTTCCTTCTCTAATTGCATATGTAAATCGGCAGCAGTGAGCGGTCTCGGATGTCTTAATGGCCCGGGTCCAGTTCCAACTCCAGTATTATCTCCTATATTCCCACCTGTCGTTCCGATCGCCATAGTGGATGATGTCAACGACGGTGGGGAAGTTTGACTGACGGCATTCTGATTCGATGGTAAGATATTAAGTGAAGCAGTTGGGGAAGATAAGGGGGGAAGTGGAGGCGCAGTCTGTTGAGAGGCTCTACGAGATGTAGTTCTTGATGAGAGATGAGGGGTTGAAGCCAGGGGTCTCGGAGATGGAGGAACAGAATTCAAATCTGGGGCCATGACGCCTGTTTTGAACGCCTTCGTTACACACTACCCACGTTCGAGATGCAGTCGGAAAGTATCTTGGTAGTCTGATCGCCCTTGACGTCTGTTTCGAAACTGAGGGTGGAGTTGAAAGTTGATGCAGCTGCATTGAAGCACAATTTCGGTAAGGTGAAGGAACACGAACTGAGTTCAGCCTGGCGTAACTTGCCGAGTCACGTGTGGATTTAAAATTGGCAGCCTTGCAGCCTCGTGGAGGCGATTTCAATATGACGTATGCAGAATAGCTACGTTCTTTATCAAGCTCAAAATCCGGTTGTTTCGTCCTCAATTATCGAAATTCCATCTCAAATCCGAACCCTATTGTAAATTCTCGGCTTTTCAATCATCAAACGTGTAAATTCTGGCTTCTCTCAATCGCGTAAAGAGTCTGAATAGGAGAATTCTAATATTCAACTAGTCAAAACACGCACTCGAAACTATGTCCGCACAAAACCCAGGCCGGCAATCTCCACCTCCAGAGGATCAGACAGGAGCTCAGCAACAAGATGCTCCTTCTCAAGGCCAAGGAGTTAATGAATCTACCAACAACAAGTCGGAGAGTGAGGATCAGAGAGATGTATGATTATCCATATCCTCACCTTAGTAGTGGTTGGAAACTGATTACGTGGAATTAAGGCACTCACTTCCAACCCCAAAGGTCCTCTTGATGACCACGTGAAGGAAACCGTGAAGAAGACAATGAATAAGTGAGGGCTGAAAGTGAGATGGCTCGTGACGATGGGGAATGGGCTAGGATTGAGCAGTTTGATGGAACTTCCTGGCATGGTATTGGAGGTATAGCATATAGACATTGTGGATTGAAGCCTATCACAAACTCTTTGTTGGGGATTTAACAGATCATAATTAGCCTCAAAAGCTGATTCATTAAGACCTGCGCGAACCATGTAAAAGCATCACCAACTGGTCGTAACTTTCCCAAAGAAAATCCATCCGTCGTTCAGTGGTCTCTTTTCGGCACCATGATCTTAATCTATCCCTTTCCTTCCAGACCATAATTCGTGACTAGTCATACATTTATGTTGATGGCTCAAGAGGAGCAACTTTGGTGCTGTCAACAATTGCAGTTCCAGCAGTAGCAGTCTCAGATGTAGAAGCTATAAAATCGGCGAGAGCCATGTCAGCGTATACTCTAATAATACAGGTGCAATATCCCAAAACAGAAGACTCTAGAGAGATGACCTGTCTACATGCCGCAAGTTTTACAGCCTGCCCTTCCCGCAGGTATACTATGCCGCATCACCACCGCATTAAGAAGTTGTTTTGTCGATATCAGATACCTTCTGCGACTTGCTGGTAGTAGCGGCACTGCCTGTTTCTGCTTTTGGACAAGATGCGCAAGCACACTTTCCTGTTTCACAGATACAAGCTTGTTGGTTGCCATGACACTTGCAAGTGGTTTTATCGGTGAATGATATATTCCGCGACCTCATTCTTGCTGAGACTTGGGACTCTACTTTCGAAGTGGGGCAATTTTCAGGAGCGCATATGCATTTGCGAGCCTCGCCACCACAATCACAGGGGGGCTTGCAAGTTTCGGGAACCTTGACATCTGACTCGAAATCGAAACCATACTTACGGGTAGTTTTGTGGACACCTGAAGCAGCACCTTCCTGCTTTTTGAGATCTGCCAAACGGCGAGCCTCGGCATGGATATCTTGTACTTGGCGAGATGTTTGGGTATAGAAATTAACGAGCTTCTGCCCAGTTGGTGTGCCAGCGGCCTTCTCGTAATATGAGGTCAAACCAGACCAGAGGGAGTTGGTCTTCGCAGTGACACCATAAGATTGATCAACGGACTTTGCCCTGTCAGTGGCGTGATACTTTTGGTCAATGCTTTGCAGAGTTGAGAGGAAGCGGTTTGAGACTCCATGCTTTTGATCGAGATCGATGGCACGCTGGGCTGCTTGATCTCCAATAACATATCCATGAGCAAGGTATTCAGCAATGATGCGGCTTCGTGGCTTCTCCTCCTGAGTGATCTCATCGCTGTCGCGCTCGGTTTGGTTGGTGAAGTGGCTACCATCGTCTTCGGTGGAACCGGTAGCGCTGGTAACTTTAACTTGAGTGGATCCAAGCTGGGTGTTGTCGAGCAGAAGAGCCGTCTTTGCGGCGGTTTCCTTCTCGAAAGTTACTGTAGCATTTTGTGTCTCACCAGATTTGGTGATCTCAAGGCTGGTGATCTTGCCGCTGGAACCAAATTAGGTACAAGACAAGACGACAAGGGGGAGATGGGGAGGGGAATCAATTGTAAGGTACCAGAAAGAGAAGAAATCTTTGACATCCTTCTCGCTCGTCTGAGCTGAGATGTTCTTAACGTGAACAGTGTTGGCAGACATGGTGAAGTGTTTATTGGGTGTTTGAAGTGTAATGTGTATGTGGTATCGTGTAAAATATCGAGAATATTTAAAAGGCAAAGGGATCAGGATTCTTATGTAGTCTGGACAGTGAATCCTTTTGTGGGAAGATCTCTTGTTGACTGTTGACTGACGATCGCGGGGAAGTGACGGGGTCGAATACCAAGAAGGAAAAGGCGCACGTCATTCGCATGACGTAAGTCTGCAAGTGTGGCTGAATACACGCCACATTCATTGTTCCTTGCCCGGGGTCTTAGCTGAGGCTGGGCAAAGACTTTTAATACAATAAAATATATTATTCATAATTAGAAGATATATCTGTGTTACAGTAATTGTATTATAAACTATAATAATTCCGATTCTTTAAATTATTCATTATTAAAATATATTTCGCTTGGCCTTCAGCCAATAAAGGACCGAGATTTCAAATATTTTCACATGTGAGCTAACTAGAGGAATATTATTATAAAATTTTTATTCACATGACATGTCGCCTGGTCGGGGCCTATAATTCCTTGCTCCAGAATTGAGCAAATAGCGAACTCAGTGACCTTACTTCGGCCTCCTTTTCGAAAGCTTCGATATTTTAAGACTCACACCCCGAAAGCAACTATTATAAACACCAATCAACACCTCAAATATGCCTCCTGTTTGTGGCTCCAGCACCCGACCAATTCTGTCTCAAATATATGGGAATGATGTGGCTCCTTGTTGCTGTTCATCTTGTGGTCCTAGTAATGGAGATGGTTCGGTAATGATCCCCATGCCGTATGTGCGCCGAAGATAATCCAGTTCCGATTTATCTGCTGAGATATCCAGACCAATATTCAAGTCAAATCTGTCTGTCCACAAATGTTCAATTTCTTCACACTGGCTAGGAGAGCTAAATTTCCCCTTAACAACTTCCAATAGCCGCTTGAAAGATCTTGTGAATTTGTTTTGTTCTTGGTCTAAGTTAGGAGAGTCGTAGACCGCCTTGGGGGGCGGGTGACGTGTTGTTTCCGGAGGAAATGAGGTAGTCACACTTTTTGGAATAGGACGATATCGGGATGATGATGATGAGGAGGAGGCTTTGGATCCAGAAGTCTGGTGTATAGATTCGAGGAATGTTCGGGCTCGTTTTACACATGTAAAGAACTTCTTGCGGTGCGTAGTCGAAGTGCCTGTCTTATCCTGACGCTTATGCGTTTGGGGTATGTGTGTGATACGGCAAGATGGTAGGATGGAAGCCATGGCTACACCAATATTGAGAATGATGGGTCAAATAGCCGATGTTTGATATATGTATAGAGTAAAATTAGAGAACTCGATAAGGATGTTGGGAATTATTGGGAGAAAAAAAAAACTAGGATCTGAGACTTAAAGCCTCCTCATATAGTTCCAATGGAATTCCTATATGGACTGATTATCTCCGGATGTAAATAAAAAGGCCTTATTGTGACGTTATTCTCGTTTAGTACGGGGTAGCGTGGACGCGAATGATAGCTTTCAGAATGAAGCTCGAACCGCCGCCATTATAGCGAGATTGACATCGGATTGTCGGAACCCAGCAGTACGGCCTAGACATACTGTACGAGAGAGAATCTCTATATAGAAAAATATTAAATCAATCGTTATAGGATATGCTTAGGCTAAAGGGTTGTACACATACCATCTAACAGTGTTTGCACATTTATTGTGACCGTTCGCCTCTCTCCGTAATGACGAATGGCGCTAATATCAAGGGATGGGTGCTTCCTACTCGAATTTTCCGTTGCAGAATCAAGTGTCTGGACGTGAACGTCATTGAAGCTCTCTATCGTCTTCGTCGGCGAGTCATCTCGCCATTCAGTATAGCTAAGATGAAGTGGTACGGTGGAAGCCTCTTTCATTGATTCAATATTGACAACGTTATCGTCTTCTATGCTATCAGTACCAGGAAGGAACTTATGGATAGGACTTCGCGGAGTGAGTGGCGACAGTTTTGAGGACGCACTGTCAAAACTTTTAGGGCTTACAACTTCAGATAATAACAGTAAGTCAAGATCTGCGGTAACAAAGTCAGCAGCAGGAGGAATATCGAGACCACGACCACGGATGTATCCCTCTACGTCATTAGCATCAAAAAATTCGCCCTCAAACCCCGGAAACGTGATTCGTAGGTCATCTTGTAGATTCGTTTGCGCCTCAGAGATGGCTTCTTCGAATGGGCCCATCGACAAACCTGTGCGGAATTTCGGCATGAATTCATCAATATCACCATCGTTCGTGGGGTAGTGGGTTCCTGCTCCACCTAAGTGAACAAAAGGTTGTCGCCAATCTTGTAAACTTTCTTTGGTTGTTTTTGCCATGATTTTTCTAAGCTGTCGTTCGATATCCTCTCTTGTTTCGTACAACAAGCGAAACCCGAACACTTCCTTAATTCGTTTTTCCGCCGCTGGTGACTTGGAAGTGATCAATCGAAAAGCTCTCTCAGTCGCACCACGATGAATCCTGCGAGCAAACGAGAGTTCATTATACGAGTGCGTACTGGGGAGAGGAAGCTGTTGCGGGTAGAAGTTATGGGTGAATTCTTCGATAGAAGGGACCTCGACTCGATATTGCTGTAGATCTAGTAAATCAAATGGGAAACTGGCATTATCCTCCGTAGCTCGACTTATAATCTGGAAATCCGGTTCCCGATACCGAAAGCCCAACTGCGTTTGATGTCCCATCTGGATCTCTTCTGCGGGTGTGTCTTCTCTGGTAACCGCGTATCCACCCCAAGTGTTGGCTTGCTCTGACACTGGAGGACTGGATTCTCGACGTCTCTTTGGCGAAGAGCGTTGCCCTCTCGACCGACGGCCTCGCTCGGATCCTTCCTCAGCATGTTCCTGCTTTGCGGCTTCTTCACCCTGATTTTCATCATCTTTGAGAGAGTCGTCGATTGTACTCGACTTAGCCAGAGCGAGAATTCGTTCTGTTGTTGATCGAAGCTGTTGGACGAACTCTGGCTCACGGCTCAACAAGCCGTTTTCCAGGGCGAAGTCATGGAGACTGATAAAGATATTACTCATCTCCTCATTTGTATCTTTTAAAGCTTGGACTTGCTTCTCCAGAGACGAAATTGTTGTTTCTTTACGATGGCGGTAGGCTCTTTGAGCCATACGGATTTGAGTCCTCCGACGCTATGCACTGTTAGTTGCTGTTGAATGGGATGTTCCGACCCAGGAATAGGGCAATTGAAATTCGATACTCACGTCGGCAGGTGTCTCATCTTGAGTATTCACTCGGGGTCGGCCTCTCGCCTTTTTTCTAGCATCCTCCTCTTCCTCCGTACTCTGTGTATCAAGCCGAGCTTTTTTGCGCCGCCGCGACCCGCCATCAATCTCCTGATTGCCCGTCCTCCCCATACTATCTATCCTTGCAGGATCCTCGGTCAGCCCGAACGGCATCATGAGATTTTGTTGCTGTTGTTTCAATCTCCGTTCCCTCTCTTCGTTGGCTCTCAGCACACCTCTTCTATCGTCGAAATGCTCGGCATTCAGAATCCCTAGGTCCTGCGTCAGATTGGGAGGCAGCGGGCCACTAATGCCCTGGTATGACCGATCCATATATGCGTTCCGTCTGTCGACATACGGCGCGTGGTTGAAGGGAAGGGCGTCCATCCGGCGCAACGGTAAAGCGTGAGGGTTGTAATCATCAACATCTTCTGACATTCGGCTTGAGTGCCGTTGAGGTTGATCGAGGTGCAGCGGGTGATTAGTGATCCTGTCCGTGGCGGTGGTCCACCGCTGGTGCTCGTAGCCGGAGCTGGAGGAATCGGGCGTCGAGTGGTGCGTTTGCGTTGCGGCATTGGTAAGAATAGTCAGCGCATAGTCGTTGTCCTGGGGCAATTGGAACGAATTATGAGTATTCATATTCTCGATATTATTCCCCATGATTCGTCATCAACGGTGACAGTCTTCGTCTCCTGATTATTCTTGCTGAAGTCCCGCACCCGACCTTATATCTCTCTGCTTATGTGACCCGCCCCCTCCCCGCGCCCTGTCGAACGATCAGTGAGAGCATCCCCAGGCACGCCAAAAGGGGCATTGGTAAGCTCTAGGGCCCAATGCTCTTACTGTGCTTCCAGCAGCGGGAGCGGTCTACGGATGCATTTGATCTTTAAAATTCTAATCGCCGCCGTTGATTTGACGGCGTTTAGGTACAGTGATGAGTAATCGGCCATTTCTCAAACGAGGCAATGCTCTGTAGCCGTCGGCCGTCTCTCCATCAACAGCAGGTATCCAATGGTGCCCTCTTCCCCCTCTTCCCCCTCTTCCACCTCTTCCACCTCTTCCACGATACGCTTATTGTGATCGGCTTATGTAAGTGGGGAGTCAGGGATGTTTGCCTCCGGGCTGACAACCAACAATGCCGTCAACCGGCGGTCTTGGGGTGTGCTGATAGCCTACCCCCTGGGTATATCCGGACGGCAGGCAGGATGTTGGGACAATGTCTTGTCCATGGTGTCATACGTCTCGTGGACTGTCCTCAACCCAATGTTCTCTGGGGCTGACTTGAACTCAATTCGTGGGGATTGGTAATCATGGTACAGACACTGTGGCATAGTAAATTGCCTCTATTCCTGAAGTCTGCTCCTACTTTACAACCGTTCCATTTAACATCCCTTACAATAGCAGTATCCACGACGTTCCCAACGCCGTCCGATCCATGCAGAAACCAGAGCTAAAGAAAACCAAATGAAAATGGATATAGCTTTGCAGACACAGGATGGATCTGCTGCCTTTGAGAAGCGGATGTGCGAAAAGCAGATTAACATACATGAACACCCCCGAACCCAACCCTAACGCTTGCAATGCTTTTCTGGGAGATAAAAGACCCCATGTATAACCAGCTGCAGAGACCGACGACATTTCCGAAAAGAAGACCGGTATCGTTGTGTCTATGCAAAACTGAAGATGAAATTCCTACGCTCATGCAAGCATGTAACGGTATTTATATTAGTACAGTGGAAGGTATTGATTACATCAGAGACCCTGATGGTTTGACGAAGATGAGTCTACCACATTGTCTGATAGATTGATAAGAAGCTGCGCGAGGCAGCGTTTGGTCGCGGCATCGTCACGGAGGACTGATGAGAAGGTAGCGTCACGCAGAGGCTCAGGAAGACATTGTCGTAAAGCTTCACGAGCTCGGGCATTATCGCTAAGCCTATTTAACGAGTTAGCATCCAAGAAATAGCATGATGGAGATATTGTTACCGAAGGAAGCATCGCACAACATGCTTTAGAAGCCGTGCTGTTTGTTGCTCTACCAGTTGTGAAACCATGTTGCTGAGAACTGTTCCTACAGCATAGAATCTCTCATATGTAGCACATATATAATTTAGCCCATTATCATCGAGTAGTATCTTTTGTACTATGAATATTGCGACAGTCTTGCTCAATTCAGAGCCCGTTTCCATAATTCTAAGGCACAGAGGAATGATCTCAGTCGTGAGGAGGAAATTAATGACATCAGATGAATCGTTTTTAACTAGAGCTCCGATGACTCCGAGAGATGTCAGTCGTAGATATTCAAAAGGTCTAGATTTCGAAGTTGTGTTCAAGAATGGGTACAAGAAGAGCGGGATATGAGCTGTAACGAGTCAGTGAAGCTCACTGAGGAGAGACAAGATTCTGACCGTTGAGGAAGAGTGCTCGCGTCTCATTATGCGACGCAACACACTGCAAAAGGGCCAGCGCATTGCAGACCCGGTTAGATGCCGCTGCGGTGAGTTGCGATGGATTGAGTAGTGTGTAGACAGAAATGATTTCTTGGAGGAGAGAGGTCATAACACCTAGATCGGATTAGCACAGCCTATTTCCCAACTTTCAGTGTTTGTACATACCGAATGAATGCCACAAGATTAGAGCAAGCTCTGGAACTTGCTCACGTTTCTTGCTCAACTCTAGGAGGGCTGCTTCTCGTGTTTCGTCCTTCAACAGATCAGCGATGAATGCCAATGTCCTCCTGTTTTCCTCTGTGACATTATCCATCATGTTCGCATCCTGACCATGCGATGAGCTAAGGGAAGGACCCGACGGGTTGTGAGTAGCCGCAATTCTACTATAATGCTGTTGTTGAGCGGCAGTAGCTGCGGCGGCTGCGGCAGCCTGTTGAGCATGTTGATGGTGATTTTGCTGATGAACCCATGCTGGCTCGCCTTGGGGATTGTATTGATGTTGGTGGGAGAAAACGTGTGCTCCCTGGAGCATCGTGACAGATGTTGTTGCCTTTGAGGAGCGACTCAAGAGTCTGAGTGGAGTGGAGATGATGTTCGGATTAGGAATAGGGAGACTGGAAACAGTCGCACAAGAGTTTGGATAGTTGTGTGGACAATGGTAATCGTATCTTTGTCAAGAATGTATCTAAATAGGCCAATGGATTGATCCCACGAAGGCTGGGAGGTTCAGTGTTGTCAGTCGTGACGAGCCTGTCGGTGAAGGAGATATGGTGGGGCCTAATAGCTGAGGTTTCCTTACGTACTTCCTACGCGTGAGAAAAGTAAGTGGCCGATTTTGATCTATACGCACCCTATTAATCCTTTATGTTTATATATCAAGCATCTGATTTATTAATGCTCAAAAAACAAAGTATTAATCGCAATAATATAATAATATCATAATAATAGTAATGTTGGGGGTGCGCACAAATCAACATAGGCCACTTACTTTTCACACGCCAAGGTAGCCTTGCTGATTGATCAATCGGTTCACGTGAGGGCAATAAAAAGAAGTGATTGTCAGAAAATAAGGGGTTGTGTACCATACGTTTCCTTTCTGAATTGAACTATACCAGGCTATTAAGCAGCGCCGCATAGTAGCGGCTTCGTCTATCAGCCTAGTACAATTTCTTCGCAGGTTTAATATAGAAAATATCGCTGCTTCACCCGCGCTAACCATACGCTAACAAGTTATCCCTTATTGAAACCAACGTAGTTATATATTCTCTATTAATTAGTCTTTCTAGCTAAATCCTATCATCCAGCCAGAAATACCAAGAGCGGCATGCATGCCCCGTTGCAACATGAACTACAAAGTAAGGTGGAGTGTGAAAGCAAGAAGAGAAAACGTAACATCTCATGGATTGAATGCCCGCTAAAAGATAAAAGAAATCCGTCTTCAATATCACATGTCACGTATTGAAACCAAAACCCCCTCTCCCATTTCTCCAAACTTCTCGAAACTTCTCACAGCCGGAGCTCCCGTAAGATTTGATCCGCCATGTTTTTGTATTGCCACGTTCCTCCTGCTAATCTCTTGAACTGGATCCCGTGGAGGGAGAGGAGTGGTACTTTGACGATGAAGATCTCGAATTCGAGTATCATGCTACCACCAAGCTCACTTTGCACATGCGTACTTGTCTCTCCAACCGCTCTTGGAGACGAACCTCTGTGATCTCGACCTATGCTTTCTTCCGATGCATCTGAGTTCGTATAACTATTGTCACCTCGGCCTCTACCAGGAGTCCTTGGTGTATTTGGAGATCTCTCTGCGTCTCTAAAGTCTTCACGATCTCTCTCGGAACTTCCTCCACCCATGAATCCTACGAAACTAATTCTCCGTCGGTGTCCAGGCGTTTGGTTACCATGGCTACTCGGTGGTAGATCAACAACTTTCTTCAAATCGATGCTAGGAGTATGTCGACAACTGAATCCACCTCGTATCTCTGTAAAGTCTACCCCCAATAACCTTAGAACCCTCAAGATATCGATTCTGATGGCCTGAACAGGTTTTGTCGAGGTGGTTTGAACACTGAAGAGGCCTTTCAAGAAGACGGGTTTAGCATTCTCGGCACTATCAATGCGATCGGTGGATAATCCACTGGCATCACCGGGTTCTACATCAGTCTCCTCCGCGACATTAGCCTCCCGCGTTTCCTCTCTTCGTGCTCGTCGAGCCTGGATACTATCTCTTCTCGCGTGACCAAGCGACTTAGCTCGCATGGTGGCTGATTTGGAATTGGATGTCGATTTTTGCTCATCTTCACGTGGTGGCTTTTCATTCACGGTAGAATGATCAGAGCCACTTGTAGGTGGAGGCTCCTTGTACGTTACGCGAGGAGGAGCCTCCGATCCGCCTCTTCGAGTCTCTCTTCGTCTGAATTCTGCGGAGTTGACACTTGTTGATCTTCCTAAAGCTTTATTGTTGCGAGAGTTGTCTGCCGTTCCTGGTGGCGACACAAGATCGCTATGCTGTGGTTGACTACCACCTGTGCGGAGAGAAGTAGGAAACCCTTCAGTCTCATGTTCACGGGTTCGTCGCATACTGAAACTTTTCCTGAGAGTTGAGGGCTCGTTAGGCGAATGGACAGAGAGATGTGGACTTTGTTGTTTGTCGGAAGGCTCTTTTCGTCTTCTAGTGCTGAAGCGGCGTAGTAACCCTGCTGCGGTGCTCTCTTTTCGTGGATGTTCGATTGGGGGTTCAATGATAGCAGGAGAGGACGGTTGCGTGCTAGACCCAGACAGTTTAACGTGTTTTATTGCGTCTGTAACCTCATCTTCCCCGTGAGTACGAGCGCGCGGCCGTGATCGGCCTCCAGTTGCCTTCTCACCAGGCATTTCATAAGCCGCAGAGTTTGTATGCGCAGCTTCGGGGGCCGGGATGACTGGAATCTGAAGGGGTGCTTCTTCTGGGGATCGTGGCATGCTCGTGGCACCTGGATTAGCTATAAGTCTATCACGCTCTTGCTTCTCCCGGACAAGATAATAGACCGAGATTAGTGGATGAAAAGCATTGACAGGATCGCTGCCTAGCTGTAGACCTTCTGTACTTGGCGCGGTGAGTACATCCCGACTACCGGTCGAATTTCTTTTGTAGAAATCAAAAGTAAAACCCCTTTTCTTCTCCGGATCCCTGGTCGGTGGACTCTGAACCTCTCGCTCATGCGCAGCAAGTCGAATGGCGCGGTGGTAGTCTGAAGAGTCGATGACATCTGTCAGCTGTTGTTCGATCAATTCTGGAGGACCGAAATCGAATCCAGTCATTGCCTGTATAACAGCAGGGTCAAGTGGTAACTGTAGAGGTTCACGGATTGGGAGGTAGTTCTCGGGGGGAGATTGGAACCCTTTCGTCATCCATGGATGGTTCATAATCTCTTGTAGGCTTGCACGGCTGCCTGGGTCTGTTACAAGCATCCTCGAAATGAGATTCTTGCATTCTACACATTATTAGCATTGTATTATCAGTAGCTCCGAACTGAACATACCCGGCGACAGCCAGCTTGGGTAATCCACGATGCCCTTCTTGATCTTTGCATGCAGGGCAGGCATGCTCTGGTCATCGAACGGAACCTTGCCACAGACCAAAACATAAAGAACAATACCAAAACTCCAAACGTCAACCTCAGGACCAGTATACTCCTTAGCCTGGAGTAATTCCGGCGCCGCAAAATACAAGCTTCCACAGAAAGTCTTCAAATGATTTCTTGGGGAGAACAAATTGCTCAAACCGAAATCAATAATTTTGATATCCCCCGTCTTGCTTATCAGGATGTTTTCGATTTTTAAATCTCTGTGAACAATGCTATTTCGGTGACAATAGTCTAGAGCACTCGCAATCTGTCTGCTGAACTTCCTAGCTTGCTTCTCCTTTAGTCTTCCATGCGATATTATGTAGTCGAGCATTTGTCCGCCATTGACATATTCAAAAAGCATATACCAATGATACGTCGTGCGTACGACGTCTCGCATCGCACAGATATAAGGGTGGTCCAAAAGAGTTACGATTGCTGCTTCTCGTGCAGTTCGGACTTCTTTTGAGTGATCGGCGCGTTCTCTATCGGCTCGACTTTGGTTGTGGTTGTCTTCAGTAGATCCTCGCGGGACAATTTTGACAGCAACCTATTCCCGAGGGCATCAGTTTTGCTCATAGAATTTGCATGGAAGAGGAGCTTACCTGCTCGCCACCTTCTATTCTCCTGGCAAGCTTGACTTTCCCCATGCTTCCTGCCCCGATCGTCTTGCCTAGAGCCCAATTCCCCGTTGGCGCCGGTATTGTAGTCCTTGACTTTCCAGATCTTGAAGGTCGTGATTCTGATGGTTGAACAACCGGAGCTGGACCTGCGTCATTTGCTACTGCCGTCGACATCGCGTCGGTTGAGTAGTGACTGTGGTGGGACGGTCTGTGATGATGGCTGCTCCTTGTTGAATCTGTCCGAGAAGGCTGATCTTTGGCAGGTCTACGTGATGTTTGCGCTACATTCGAGGTCTCATAGTTGGCCTCCGGGAGGATTTCTTCCACAGCTCCGTGTCGCGACGAGGTGCGGTGGTGGCTCGATGAATGGGATCGCGGGGGGTTGGGATCAACGGCAGGTCTGTTTGCGGCAGGCTTCCTTCTGGTAGAGTGCGATCTTGCTGGGGTCGAGTATGATTGACCACGTCTGGAGCCAGTACCGGTACGTTCGAGTGTGGAGGGAGACACTGAGGTTGTCGTCGCCATGGCTCTGCGCGAGGAGTCGACGGTCAACCGAAGAGTAGGGAGTGTTTCCAAGACGCGGCACAGCAAGGCAGGGCCCCTGAGGGATTTGAATTTGTGGCGACGTCAGAGCTCCACCGCTGTCGAAACAATATTATGATTGTACTTGAGATTCACTCAATGATGGCTGAGGGAACAGAGTACGAAATAGGACGAGACTATTTTTTGGGTGAATAATAATGGCAGATTGATGATCCTTTCGTCAAGTGATGCGTGGCCAGGCGAGCAAGCATTGGGGAGGATTTGCGCCTAACGGGAGAGTGGTACAGGAGTGGTGGGGTACAGTCCACACCACTACTGCAAAGGGAAAGACGGAATCGAAAGTGCTGATCCAAGTTGGGGAAGTTCAATTGTTCTTCACATCCATCCAGGGGCCCTTGAACCCCTTCTGTCGCCTTCACCGAGTTGTGGTCTACTGTGTTCTTGACAAGAGCCAGAGCATATCTAAAGGATGAAGAGCTATTAGACAGAATAGCCCATCTGGAACTTTGGGATAGCCGGATACAAGCTGGAGGTGCAAGATTTCAAGGTACGGTAGGTACTATTGCTGGTATAATAATGACAGGCCTGAAGTCTCTTCGGTTTCTCAGCAGTCAGCAACCGATTACAACGTATCGAGACCATAATACTGCTAACTTTCAGAGCGTGAGGCGTCTATGGCACAACAAGAGACCAGTAAGTGTCTCTTCTTGCCACGAGTTAGTATTATGTTTGAGCACTGTGACGACCGTACCTCTCTGTACCTCTCTACTATTATTGGTCGAGAGGACAGTGGCAATGGAGGCGATACGGGTGCTATGCCAACATCTCCTTCTTCTGCTTCTTCTTCTTCTTCTTCTTCATCATCATCAAGGTTAAACTTTCGGGGATAGCACTACGTACAGTGATCTTACCTACCTACTCTAGATACGTGGTCACTTTGGTCTCGGGGGTGTCCGGTCCACATTTATAGGTGACCTTATTGCAGGCCGTTAGCTAGAAATGCAGTGATTTTCGAGACCTTGAACCGTTCATCCTCAGATTTGTACGAGACCAGAGAAAAAGGCAAATATAGATTGGCCGCGGAATTGCTGTAGACGTTATGGATGCAATGGATTTTCTTGGTTAATACATAAAACTGGATAATCCTCGTTTGTTCCAACCGCGGCTAGCGCGTCTACTTTGAAATCTTAACCTCTTCCATCACCAGGCTGTGCCGTAGCCTTCTCTTTCCCAATTAGTCAGTCCTCTAAAATGATTCTTCAACCTAAATCGACTTGAGTGCCAGCTTTATGTCGCCAGTATGTCTGGCAAACGGTCTCGCGCAACTTTTGAGGCCGATCTTCAAGCCCAGCAGTCGCCATTCGTGGTTTTCGGTACACCCCTTCCACCGCGAGATCCAGATGTTCGAGACGATGGGTCATATGTGCCGGTATGGAAACAGGAAGTTAGAGATGAGAGGGGTCTGAAACGCCTCCATGGCGCCTTCACCGGCGGATTCAGTGCAGGGTAAGTTGCCTTGTGCCTCGCTCACATCCAGCTAAGACTAACATGTTCAGTTACTTCAATACAGTAGGGTCTAAAGAAGGATGGACACCAGCATCTTTCGTATCTTCGAGATCAAGTCGTCAGAAAGACGCCCCTAAGTTGACCCAGCAGCGGCCGGAGGATTTCATGGACGATGAAGATATTGCGGATGCTGAGGAAGCGCAAAAGGTTCAAACTGGCGAAGGATTTGCCGGGCTTGGCTCTACGCAAGACGATGCTACTCGGCGTGGTGCGGTCATTGATTTATTTAGGATAGAAGGAGAGACAATTGGAGTGAAACTCCTGAAGAAGATGGGATGGAAAGAGGGCCAAGGTGTCGGTCCAAAAGTGCGGCGGAAAGCATTGGGTGATGATTCTGATGCAACACATTTCTTCGCCCCTGAAAATACAACTATGATTAGTTTTGTGAGGAAGGACGATCATAAGGGTTTAGGATTTGAAGGAGAAACAAAATTATCTACTAGTGGGCCTGGCTCAGACGTGGCCAGGTCTGATGACGAAGATGATGATCGGGGGTTACTAGCTCCTAAAGTACACAAAAAGAAGAAACCCATGAGAGGTGGGATTGGTGTCGGTATTTTGAACGATACTGGGTCGGACGACGAGGATCTATATGAGATCGGACCACGAATATCATACAATCGAGTAATAGGAGGCGACAAAAAGAAGAAGAAGCTAGTAAATGGATCTGTTAACCCATTACTCAAATCAAAACCCGTCTTTATTTCTAAGAAAACAGCAATGGCGAAAGCTTCTATAGGTTTCCGGAAATGTCACGATGGTCGTTTACCACTAGATGGATTTGTTTTTGGTAGCGATACTGGTCTTTCTTCGATGTCTGAAGCACTAGAGAAATATCCAGCTCCTGAGATTCCAAAAGGATGGAAATCTACAAAACAGTCAAGGCTCAGGTCAGAGGCTGCTTACCTCTCAACTGCAGATGCTGCCAAAGCATCTAAACTGGATCCGAAATCTCGAGCAGCTATACTCGGAGAAGCATCATTACCTGGAAAATCGGTTTTTGACTTTATATCGAAAGCCGCTCGAGATCGCCTAGCCTCCAAATCAGGGAGAACAAATCTCCCCGCGGCGTTAGGTGAGATACCCGCAGGATACAACTTGACACAGGAGGAACGACAAAAAGAACTCATTTCTCAGATCCCTATGATTGATAAATACGTAGCAGATGCCGCACTCAGTCGAGGTGCGAGTGGCTTCATGCCATACGGTGAAGACGAATCAAAACGAAGTCGATACCGAGCATATCTAGAGTATCAGGCTAGTTTAAATCCAGACCCACCGGAACGAGATCTTAAGACATCTAGAGAAGATTGGCTTAAAGAACTACGAGAATTTGCCAATTGCGCACAGATATTCAAGCCCATGACCGGCATGATGGCCACACGCTTCACATCCTCCTCTTCTGTACCTAAACTCGCCTCCGACCAACCTGATTCTGATTCCTCGCTCCTTCACAAACCCGCTCCCAAACTCGAAGATCCAGCCGAGCAAGCTGCGAAATTAGGAATGTATGGGCCGATGACTCGATCGAGTCAGACTTGGTATCCTACTCGATTACTATGCAAGAGATTTAATGTGAAACCGCCGGCTCATGTACAGCCCGGGAAAGGCGGGGATGGTGCTGAGATGGCGAGAGCGCCGGATTTGGTTTCGAAGCAAGCATTGGATGGTATTATGGGAGGATCTAATGGAGGCGTGTATTTTGGGAAAGAGAATGACAAAATGGACATAAACACGGATATGGGGACAGCTGTTAAAGAAGAGCCGCCGGGAGAGAGTCCAAAGGCAAAAGGAACAATTGTGGATATTGAAAGGAATGAAGCTTTAGAGGGGCAGAGAGCTGGAGAAGCTGTCTTTAAAGCTATTTTTGGGGATGACAGCGATGAAGATTAACCTTCATTCCCCAGCCCCTCTATGCATCATTAAAAAACTCCATATCAACCGCCCCCTTTCTTATTCCCCCTTTGCCCATTTAGTAATCTCTCCCCCCTCGCATAAGTTCAAAATCCTCATCGCACATCGAAAAGTAAACTTCCCAATTTGCACAGAGAACAACATACGTCGAATTCTTTCCAAGCGGGTTCAGAAACGCGAAGTATGCCTTCCTCTGTAATGTACACAGTTCAGGTCTGAAGCTCCTCGTGCTTGGAAACGTTGATCCCTGGTTTAGGTCCTAGCAATGGAAGCATTGAGCGTGGTTGTATTCGTCATATTTCGACAGTGGGCGAATGGGAGGCAATGAGTTTTGTGGCATGGTGACATCACTTTTTATGAGGTAAGGGGAGGACGTTATATTGTTATATTGCTATTTTGTTGGTATGCGGTTCTGAATTTCATGCGGTGGAATTTAATACGTTTGAGATGAGTAGAATTTCATGGCAAATTTCGGCGTGGGGGGGGGGAGCGCTTGATATGGCATGTGTGTGATGGCTGGCAATGGAGTTTGACGGCGGGGGAGGGAGTTGAGAGGTAGGATTGCCTACTTGTTTTCGGGTTTTACGGCTATTGGAGCCAATTGATTGTTTAGGATTCGAACGTGCACGCACCGTTTGCCATAAAACATAATAGAATGATTTTGTATTCTTGCAAGTTGAGGAAAGAATATTGATCTGACAAAGTTGGCTTTTTGTCGGGTAGCACATTGTGATCAGGGTTGTGTCCAATACTTACCTAGGTACCGATCAATGTTTGCTTGTCGTCAGATTAGAAAAATACTCGACCAATTTGGAGGCTGGTTTTTAGACACCAGTGCATTTTGCAAGGAGATTCACAAACCAAGGTTGTGGTATGAGACTTATTTTAGAGAACCCGTCCTCTAGCTGTATGTTCTCGCGAACTCAGAGTAACAGTTAGGTTACTAATATTCTTAAGCTTAATCAAATTCAAATGAGCCCGTAATTCCAAAAAAAAGAAAAAAAGAGTCGGTTCTTGAACAATGGCTTGGCAATAGCGGAGGCGCAAAAGGCGACAAGGCGGTAGGTATATTTGAGGCACTGATCGGACATGACAATTACAAAAAGATCTCAGGTCCATTGACCCCCACTCAAGACATGCAACAAAGCGGTTCGCTGCATTTATACTTGCAACCTTGGATGCCTTCCCTTCAAATCACTGGCTTGAAGTCAATCATTGCGAAATGTAGCCAGATTCAGTGGGAGAATAGCGATAAGGTCGTTCGAATAGCCGTGCAGATGCAAACACGGGGTCCCCTTAGCTCAAAGAGAAGTGAATCTCAACATCAAAATCAATACAAATCAATCATGATATCAATGCTATATGCATCCAAGGGACCTAGCTCCATTAGGAACCCAGATAAAATGTTCTAAGTGCTAGGGACGCGATACACAATAGGGACTATGATCTTGTGGCATGATGTTGTTGACGCTGCAAAGATCAGGGGTTCCGTCACCTTAGCGACTCGAAAGCTGGCGCTAAACATCGTGAACAACCGCGCATCTCCCCAATCTCCATTGGGCTCATTCACATCTCTCTCAACCATTGACGGAGTCCCAGAGCCATTAGCTCCATAACACATTCACACATTGATCCGGAAATTACAGCAATCACGTTGTCAGACACGCAAGATCGCAACGACGGTCCGTCCGTGCCCGTCAACCTGGAGAGGAACCAGCACGAAAGCAAGCTGGAGGACGAAATCTCCCGCACGCAATCACCACCCCCGAAATATCCATCCTCGGAACCATCAGCGTCTGCTCCCGCGTCGCCTCGACCTCCACCGTTCTCTTCACTCTATACATCTACCGCACAAGCAGTCGAAGCATACAAAACTGCAGTAACTGAAGCCGGCACATCTACATCTGCTCCAGCATACGCCCCCATTGCTTTCGAGCCTACATTCGAACCACGTGAACCCTCTACATCCTCGAGAGACGTTGTTGCCGAGACCAAAGCTGCTCTACCACAGGATACCAAAGGGGATTCTTCCAAGAAAGACGAAGATAGTGAACCACCGCCCGCTTATTCTGAAGGCTCCAGCCCACTCGAATCGTTTACATATCTGATGGCAGCCGCAGGAGGAGCTGCGAGTATTATTACTCAAGTGCAGCAGGGTGGTGGACCACCCATAAATACTCTAGGAGGTAAGAATGGCAGGTGAGTTTATGAACAATCGTTGACGTACTTATAGATGTCGGAGCGGACGAGAATATCACGATGGACCTACGGTATGATCGTTGAAGTAGGTACTGGGATGATCACTTACGATTAAGCAGGGGCACAAGATTCACACTATCACGAGATGAACTACTTACCCTCCCAGAATTCGTTCTTCTATCACTCTTTCCAAATGGTCTTCTACCAGACGGTCACCTAAATACATACCATGAAGGAGATGCCTTCCAAGTTGATGTCCGTGAAGTTTTCTATCTTTGTACTATCATTACAAATCTAGATTTATGCCTAGCTAACTTTTCGTCCCAGTATGACCCAGCATCCCTTCAATACATGCTAGAGTTCTTTCGAAACGTAGCGCAAACGATTCCATCGGGGTCCAACTCACCATTAGCTGGACCCGACGCTGATGCTGTTCCAATCGAACCAATGGCAGGATCTGCCAGAGATATGTTACAAGATAGGGCTGGAATAATCGTGTTGCGGGAGGATTTGGATTTCTATGCAATCCCTCCACGGCCCGACATCGAGCAACCGGAAATGATAGAAGTGAAGAGAGCAGCAGGAAGGGCGTTGTTGAAACAGGATGGTATATTCTCTGGTTTGAGACGAAGTGAGGAGACCGGGACCACTGAGCAGCATTTAATTGAAATGTTGACTGCTGGGTACGTACCTCCGTTTGTATAGTCTACGCAGGGAACTGACGTGTAGCAGTGGATTTAACCATGATGATCATTGGGGTCATAGGGCAAACGAGCCCAACAAAGCGGTAATATGCAGTCTTGCACTCGCCCGATTAAGGACCGATATTCGAGGTGGTGAAATGGGACCTAATGCGGTTGGAATGGCACAAAAACTTCTTCTTTTCTGGAGAAAACCAGCAAGGAGATGTTGGTGGGAGGGCATCGAATTAGAGAACGTAGAGGGAGTGGAAGGGAAACTGAAGGTGTGGATCCGAAGGGTTTGGACCCTGGAGATGAGCGTTATTGGACTACGTTAATGATGCTGTTCTGGCAAGATCTTTTCTCTTGTGCATTTTTGCTTTCCTTTTTGGGGAGATGTATCGTTATTGTGGCTAGCGATTGGATGCATGCTATATGGAATTTTCAGCTTTGTCATGGGAACTTACATGTTCTTGGAAGCATTGATGTTCTGATAGGTGGGTGGGGAAATCGCACAATACGAGGCATTCTCTGTACACAGTAAAAAGAAGAACCATGTTAATTATTTTGCTTATAGGTTATCCACACTATCACTCCGTTATGAATCCTCCTCAAAAGCTCTGTGCTCCTTCCAATCCGTCGTCATTCCTGCCCGCGCACGTGATCGTCTTTTCCGATGAAATATCATCCCTGCAAAGGTTTATTGCCTAAATTATTACACATAATTCATTCTCTTTTATATGCGCCCCACATTTAAAATAAAGATGCTGAAGCTTTGATCCTGATTCTCAGCCTCTGGTATAACCCCAGAATCCCAGCGTCAGGAATGAGCAATACTACGCCCCGTTTCAGGGTCCCAGTCCGCGGGCCTCCTTTCACGGGAAATGGGAAGAAAGGCTACTACCTGCTGCATTCATTTCCTGTGTTGGACGAATGAGAATTCCGCGGTGACTTTCTTGAAACATTGCCGGTAGTTTGGGGGAGCTTAAATTTCTGGGACTGCATGCATGCATATAGATGGCAAGACTCGATTCTGGTCGATAATTCCGTCTCTTCTTCGAGTCTGGGCCGTTTGGATGCGGTCCCCGAGTAGAAGATGCGGCCCCCTCATATGATCTCAGGTACTTGTAGCAGCTTGGAAGCATCATCCGCCAGGCTTTTCTTCCCCTGGAACTCTCGGCTGCTTCTCTATAAAGTTGAAGGTAGTTGATTAGACTTCATTGTTTCAATCAGTACACAAAGCAGCGTTTAAATCTTAAAATATTCTCATCATTTTTATACAGTTATGAAATTCATTTTTTCTGCAATAGCTATTCTTTCTACCGTTTCTGCTATCAATCTTCCCATCCATGCACATGAGAAAAGAGGTATATGATTCATCCCCTACTCGTCGTCACAGAATATTGACAAGAGCAAGGCGCACTAGGGCTCCCCGTGGGAGGGGTAGTCGCCAATGGAGTAGGATTTGGATTCCTCCCCTCTGATGGATATGACACTACCAGTCCGAAATATACCATGGCTGAACTGAACGGAAAACTAGGAGCTAAAGCATCGGGGTTTGGTGTATATACACAAATCGAATCCGCGGCGTGGAACAACAAGGAGCAACTCACCGGCGTCCTCGAAGATGCCGTTGCTTCTGGGGCGGTCTTCCAAGCTTCAGTCATGCCTACGATTCCCTTCAACCAAATCACGGCGGATATCGCATCTGACGTAGCGAGTGTGCTCGGAGAGTTCACTGTCCGGGGGCTCGAGGTCTGGTTGCGATTCGGCCATGAGATGAATTACTACAACGTATGCCATTTCCCGTCCTGACGCGCTACACTTCAAGAAATTACTAAGAACCACAACAGTCCAGCGGAATGTACACAGGCACGGGGCCTGAATTCATCGTCGCCTGGCAACTCATGCACGCAGCGGTGGCCTCGAACCCCAGCATCAAAATGTGGTGGTCCCCCAACGACGACACGCCCGAGAATCCCGTTGCTCCCTTCTGGCCCGGCGCCTCGCTCGTCGACATCGTAGGCGTTGATTGCTACCCTTCAGACCCCCTCACCTCCAGCTCCTTCTCAAGCTGCTACTCCGCCTTCTACCACACCTACGCCGAGGCCAACAACCTCCCCTTCGCCATCGGCGAGACGGGCTACGCGGGCTCGGGCGGGAACGTAGCTTGGCTGCAGCAGCTCGTGGGGCAGGATATGTGCCAGTACCCGAACTACATCGCCGCCAGCTGGTTCGAATACTGGAAGGAATCGGATTTTCTGGTGTTAGAAGGAAGTCAGGATATCTTGAGCGCGACGCAGACTGCGCTGCTGCATAATACCGGCCAGGGCTGTGCGTCCGGGACTACTTTTGGCAATGGCACCTCTGCTTCAGCTTCTGGGGTGCCTGCGATGGCAGCGACGGGCGTGATCTCGAGCGTTAGTCCCACCACAAACTGTTCTACGACTGCGACTGCGACTGCGACTGCGATTGGGTGTACTTGGGGATGTGAGGGCTGGGATTGCAGTAGGAGACAGCCGTGCAATGGCTTTACTTGCGTGAGAGGCTATTGTCACTAAATCGTTTTCCTTTCCCTTCCTTCTGTAATTCTTGAGTTTTAATTCCAATTTTTTCTCTCTTCAGTTATTCCTCCCCCCTTCCTCTCCCCTTTACTTAGGTACCTATCACATGACATTCCACATTCCACTTGAGACATCAGCACGTGACCTCACCCAATCCTTCTTCCCTTCTTCCCTTCCTCGGCCGAACGACGGCTGTAACCCGCATCCGCGCTGTGGCATCATCACGTGACCTGGTGGTAGGGGAACAGGAAGGGTATTCCGGCTTTCCATCATCACTACTGGTACACCCACAGTACCTAACTTTTCTTTTCTTTGCTTTACCCTCCTCTACACTCTTGTACACCACTCTACTCTACTTTACCCTTTACCCTTCTCTACTTCTAGTCTACTCTACCCTATTCCACTCCACTCCACTCCAGGCAAGGGACAGGACAGGGTGTGCATAAACGAGATGCAGCTCCGTGGCCGAGTTGCGGGATTGCGGGTGCATGGTGCATGGTGCTTGGTGGTAGACGTGTGAGTCATGATGGTTTTTTTTTTTCCTTCTGGGGTTTCCTGGGGATGGGGATGTGCGATGTGCGATGTGGGATGGGATAGGAGCTTGTGGGGGTGAAGAGGGTTTTTGTGGGGGTGTTTTGTGGGAAAAAGGGGAGGGAGAGAGGGAGAGAGACTGCTGCCTAGGAATAGGTAGGTAAGTAGTAGGTTTGGAAGGAATTACGAGGATGGGATACTTGTATTGTATTGGTTCGGGCTGGGTTTTATTGGTATACGTATGAAAAGAAAAGATTCGTAATGCTAGGTGGTGGTGGGCTTGGATTACGTACGTTACCCTATTGATTTTCTTCTGTAGTTGAGGACCTGGTACCTGGTACCTTGTAAATAACGAAACAATGTTTTGTAATAATCCCCCACAGATCCTCCGCCTCGGTATAACAATCTCATTTTTATATTTTATATTTTATATTTTATATCTTATCATATTGCACGTGCATACATACATAGGTTACTACTTTCGTACGTATACGCAAGAAGAACAATGGAAGGATTTAGAATAGGTAGTAGTAACCCCAGGGCCCGATGCGGCGACAAACCTCCCGAGAGACCAGAGGGCTCAATTGCATAATAAACAAACTTTCCAGGAACAGCCTGGGTTTTGGGTCGAGGGGGCGGGCTGGTCTGGTCTCGACCCGGTCGGAGGGATGGTTAAGCTACGAAGAATTATAGGTGCTGATGGCTCGGTGACGGGGTCGTGATGGACCAGGGGACGGATGGATGTATTTTGGGATCGTGGACGCTGGTCGCGGGTGAAATCGTGGCGGACAACGACGTTAGGTAGGTAGGTAGGTAGCTATAGCTACGTGAGAGGGGGGGGGGGCCCTGTGCCATACGAATAAGCACGGACGAGACATTGTCGCTGGAAGAGAAAGTCCTGGATTACCGCTCTACGATCGTAAAATCCTCATAAATCCGGCATGCATAGAGCATACCCCACTCCTCCGGTGGTAAATCATATCTCCAATATCTTTCTCCATTCTGATCAAATGAAGTAGCTACCGACCCGGGCAATTGGCGGCGGCGGTGGTGGTGGTGGTGGCCGTGTCAAAACTAGGCCAGTCTTGGCTGGGCCGGGGGCTTTCCACAGGGCGTCCTCACCACTCGCCGACTGCAGGGCTACCGCGACCTGTTTCGGCGGTTGAGGAGAAGTCCAGTGCGAGGTGAGAGGTCCGATGCTGAGAATAGAATGGGGGACTGCGTCCATGGAGCTGGCTGAATGGGATTAGACGAGATCAGACGGGATTGACGTGAAGTGAAGTGAAATGAAGTGAAGTGAATTGAGTTGAATGAACGAGGGATTGACTTCGTGTGGATGGTGTAATGATGGTGGTGGTGGTGGTGGTGATGGTGGTGGTAATTAATGGTGGATGTGGTGGTGGTAAATGACATGGCGGTCACGGTATTAACGGCATTAGTAATGCCATATCCGCCAGGCACCGCCTTCTCGTCCAGGCACGGCGGACAGACGCATCGTAAGAAGGAGGAACTCCATCCCAAGCGAGCGAATCAGGCGCCCGCGTCGCCGTGTGAGTCACCGCTGCTGACCTCGCGCTTTCCATCCGCAGTAGCCCCACCCCGGTCACGCCCACGCCCTGTCCTCCTTCCCCCCCCTTCTCCCTCAACCGCTGCCTCTCCGCTGCGAATACTTAACCTGCCTCGCATCCACGACTCAGGCACCTTCTGCCTCCTCCTTCTTCTTCCTCATCCTTAATCCCCCCCTCACATCATCACAGCCATCCCACGTAGAACATCTCGCGTCCTCACGATGTTCTAACTTTTGCCCAGACACTTGGCCTGCCTCCCCCGTCAGTCATCATCATTTCGTCCCAAGCCCCCCAAACCCACCACTCCCCTCAGCACCACCACCACCTCCTCCACCACGTCGCAGCTTTTCCCTCGCCGGAAAACCTGACTTCAAGCATCGCTTCCCGCTTTCAGTCTCCAACCGCCACAATATCTTCACAAGAGTTTAATCTCTTCACCACGGATTCTCAACCACCATGGCTTCCCTCCAGTTCATCGAGCCTGCCGGCACACCCACTCCCTCCTCAGCACTCGCCCTACCCCTCGTCGCAGGACCTCTCCGGTCCCCATCCGCAGCAAGCAGCTTCGCAGCAGGACTTCGTTCTGTTCGAGACTCCCAGCGCTCGCAGTATCCCTAGTGGTTCTCCCAGCCAGCCCATCACGGGCAGCCATCGTCGTCACTCGTCTCACTCAACGTCTGCCCCGTCTTTGCAGAACCAGAGAGTCGCAGCGATCATTCAAGCTACTGGACACAATACAACTACTTCGGCATACACAAACCGGTTCCATCCTTCGGCGCAGAACTCGGCCCCGTTCTACGCGTCTTCTGCGCCCGCTTCTTCTTCGCAGCTGCATCAACAGCGACCCGCTCGTCCTCCCGTCCCCCCCTTTTCGCAGTCGACGGGGAGTATCCCGCACACGCCGAATATGGCTATGCAAGGTATTATCATGTCACGTTCTGTTTCCGCAGGGACCTATGACTCACAACCAGTAGTAGACATGGAGTTGTTCGACGATTTCACCGCCTTCGAGGGTGGTGCCTCGACGCAGAACTCCTTCCCATCGACGTACTCATCGCCTGCCGTCCCAGCCATCTACGATCCCGCAACGAACATGTCCTCGTCGAGCTCCACCAACATGGGTACTGTTTCCCCTCAAGATCTGCTTGTTCGCGACCCCTTCGCTTCGGCTCCCAACTCCACTGCCTTCACCAACTTGACTTCACCATCGACCTACAACGATTCCCCGGATTACAATGAAAATTTCGACGTCTCGCCGTACGTGGGCAACAGTAGCGATCTCGATCAAGCGCTCGCGGGTGATCCGTGGTATCCCCTCTTCCCTCCGGATGAACAGGACGCCACCAAGATCAAGACAGACGGTTCACCTCTACAACCGAAGGAGGAGCTCGAGGTTTCCGAGGCGTTGCGATCTTCCAATCAACGCCGACGGTCCAATGGTACATCGCCACCTTCGGGCACCCACTCTTCCGTTTCCGGTGTCGCTTCGCGCAAGCGTGACAAGCCACTTCCCCCCCATCATTATCGAGGATCCCACCGATACCGTGGCGATGAAGCGGGCTCGCAATACGCTTGCGGCTCGGAAGTCACGACAACGCAAGATGCAGAGGTTCGATGAGCTGGAGGATAGGATCGCCAAGTTGGAAGCGGAACGCGATCACTGGAAGGATATCGCTTTGAGAAGGAATGGTCAGCAAGGTTGATCCTTTACCCACCGGCACTCATGGATTGGAGGGAGAACATCAGGTTCTTTCCTCTGGGAGGTGAATAGTCGAGTCGTTCGCACAGGGGCAACGACGGTGACGCTATTGGCCGAGGAAATCTGTTCACACTGTATTCCTTTCGCGCGCCGCACTACATTATCGGGCTGGGCGTGGAGACTGCTTGACGGGACTGGTCCCTCGGAGGGGGACCTTTCTTGGGAGATTTCTTCTGCGCACCTTGATGGTTGCTTGCGTTGCTTCTTTATCTCCTTAGTTGTTTAATGTTTCAATGTTATGCGTTGGCTTTGGTGTCTCCCCTCTTCTGAAGGGATGGTGACCCAGGCATTGTTTGTAGTTGAAAATTAACACTCTCGTTACCACCAATTCTTGATTTGCACATGTATCGTGTCACGACTTGCATCTATACCGTGAGAACTATATACACATACATAACCTTAATGCTCCTGACTGGCCCATGTCAATGTGTCCTGTCATCTTCTATTAACAATACTTACCATACCATACCATATATGCCATCCTTCCCACCGTGTCCTCTGGATGAATCAATTCATATTCACATCTTATCTCATTATTATTCACATTCATATCTGCCTTGCTATTTTCCTTATTATTCACATCCCCCCGCATTCCCCGTGACTCATCCCCTCTTCCCCTACCCACCTTCCCTATCCCATATTCCTCTC
>NCSK02000158.1:0-76577 GCA_002276475.2 Chlorociboria aeruginascens | reverse complement strand
AATTTATTTTTGCAATATAATATTTTAAATTAATAATGCAATTTTTAAAAAAATCGAAACAAATATATTTATAAATTATAAATATTTTAAATTTAATTATTATATTATAAAATTTGCTAAAAATATTACAAAATTAAAAGCTATATAAAATTAGGTTATATATAATACTTTAAATTTTTTTTAAATATAAGCTAAAATTTATATTATTTAAATTATTACATTATAAAAAAAACAAATATAAAAAAAAAATATATTTTCTAAAAAATTTTTTTAATAAAAAAAAAAAATTTTAAAAAAGCGAAAACCAAAAATATTTAATTTAATTTAAAGCATTTATTGCTAAATTTAATTTTTTTTAATTAATTCTAAATATAACTTATTATAAAAAAAAAAGCTATTAAAACATATAAAAAAAACTAACAAAGCCAAGCCTTTATATAAAAATAATAAAAAAACAAAAAGAAAAAAATTGAAAAAAAGCATAATAATTAATTTAAAATATTATTAAATATTTAAAAATTGGAAAGCTATTATAAAAAAAATAAAAAAATAGCATTTTTAATAATAAAATAAAAATTATAAATAAATTAAAATTTGGCATCGAAAATAAAAAAAAGCTTTTTCCGAAGCCTTATAAAAAATATATCGAAGCTTTTGCATTTATATTTTTTATATTTATTAATAATTTTTTTAAACGAACTTTTTTTTTAAATTTTTTAAAATAAGCAATATAATTAAAAAAAACTTAACGCTTTAGGAAACCTTGGGTTAATGATAAGATAGCTAAATTTTTTAATAAGAATTTTAAGAAAATTTTTCGATATTAAATTAAATTATTTTTTAAAAGCAATTATTAGCTTAATTAAAATTTATTTTTTAATTTTAAATTAACGATATAAAAAAGCAAGGAAATAGATCAATTAGTTAATATTAATAATCTTACGCTTAAATAGTTTTTTAATAATTTTTTTTTTTATAAGCATTTTTAATAAAAAATTAAAAATATATAAGTTTTATTATTAAATAATTAAAATAAAAGACGTTATTTTGCTTAATATATATTATTTTATTATTATGCAAATTGTTAAAATGGATTTTTAGCTTTAGGTTAGTTATATAAGCAAGCGTTAAAATTATTAAATAATTCTTATTATAATTTTTACGCTTATGCAAATATAAAATAAAAGCTATAAAATAAATATTAAAATTGCAAATAATATTTTTTTAAATTAATTTTTTTGCGCGCTTATAAAAAACGTTATTATAAAAGAAAATAATATTACAGCTACGATCTGCCCGTTAATAACTCGAAAAAAAAGCTCGAATTGCGTGGCTAAAAATTATTTTAAGCATTAAAAACATAAAATAAAAAAATAAAATAATTATTTTTTAAAAATTTTAATAATTTTTTTTTTGGAAATTTTGCTAAGCTATTTGGAAGCGAGCTTATTAAAATAAAATTAAAAATAAGCAATATTATTATATATTTTTTAAATTCTGCTATTGTTTTTAAAATTAAAAATATTAAAAAAAAAATATATTATTTTTTATTAAATATATTGCTATAAATGCTAATAGCATATATAAAAATAGAATTAAAGCTTCGATATATATAAATGCCTATAGAAAACTGCGTGCTCCGAGCACCCCAAAATTTAAAATAAATAATAATAATAATATATTTAATTTTGGAATAATTATTAAAATTAAAAGCTTGGAATTTTTTTCAAATTTTTTAGTTAATGCTAAAAGCTTTAATAAAAGCGAAATGCAAATAAATAAGAAAGCATAGCTAAATAAAAAGATTTAAAATAAGATTAAATATGTAAATTAGCAGAAATAGGCAAAGGTTAAAATTAAGAAAGCTTTTGGCTATTTTAAAAAATTAAAAATATAAGTTTATTTAGAAAACATTTTATATTTTAAATAAAGCAAAAATGCCGAGGCATCTAGGCCGCTTTCTTAGCCTTATAATAAAATTATTAATATTTTATTTAATAAAAAATTATTGCTTTTTAGCTTATTTAAAGCAATCTTTTGTAATTTTAAAAAAGGAATAAATAATTTTGCTTCGGAATCTTTTGCGAAGCAAAAAAAAAAAAAAATATAACCAATTTTTTAAACGATTCGAAATTTAAAAAAATGCTAAATAAAATTATGCAACTTTTAAAAAATAATTCGAATTCGATTTCTAAACCAAAATATTTTCGAATTAAAAAGCTAATAAAAAAAAAAAAAATATTTAAAATATAAAATAATTTTGCAAAAAATTTAAAAAAAAAAAATCTTTTGAAAAATTAAAACAAAAAATATTAATTAATATATAAAATATAATTAATTTTTAGTATTCGAAACAAGCACCTATACGAAAAAAGTTATATATAGCAGGGGAATTATTTCTTGCTTTATTATAAGCGAAATTAAATAAAATTAAAATATTGCAAAATTTTTTTATCTTAATATTTATATTTAAAAAAAAAAGCTTTTCTTAAAAAAAAAAATATAAAGCATAAAAATTAAAAAACGATAAAAAAAAATAAAAAATTATATTAACGAAATCGAATATTTAGTTATAATAATAAATTAATAGAATTAATATTAGAAATAATCTTATTTATATATTTTAATAATTATTTTTAAGCTTAATTATCAGAAATTATTTTAGGCCTCGAGTCGCAGCTCTTGGTTTTACCACACCCAGCCCTNAAACCCCCCCACAATATATATAAAAATTATATTTATTTTATTGCTTTGCAAATAATTTTTTTTAAATTTTATTTAATTTTAATATATATAAAGCTTTTTTTTTAAAAATTTTTAATTTCGTTCGATTTATTTATTTGATTTATGCAAAAAATTTTTTTAAAAATTTTTAATTTTATTTAATTTATTTGTTCGATTTATATAAAGCTTTTTTTAAAAATTTTTAAAATTCGTACGATTATTCGTTCGATTTATTTATTTGGTTTTGCTTTTGTTAAGGAGCGAAAAGCTTACAGGGTCGTCGCGGGATTTATATAAATATTTTTTAAATAATATAATTAGTATAACAATATATAAATTTAAAAAAAAAAAATAATATAAAATTATAAAATTTTTTAAAAAAAGCTTTTTTAGCTTTTTAGTTTTGTTTTAAAAATATAATTTATTATGGCTTTTTACTTTATTTTATCGATCCTTACAATTTACAAAGCAATAAAATAAAATATAGCTTTTATATATATTAAATTATTAACAAATTAAAATATTACGCATTAATTTATATAAAATATAAAATAGGAAAAATAGCAAATATTTACTTACGCTTACGAAAAATAATTATAAAAATTGATTTCGCTAAGCAAAAATAAAAATTAAAAATAAAAAAATATTTTATATTATCGAAATAATTAAAATTAAATTTAATATAAATTTAGCGAAAAAAAAATATAAAAATAAATAAAAAATATAAAAAAAAATAAAAATAATACGTTTGGGTTTAATGCGTTTTTTGTTATGTTACTGATATGAACTTTTTAAAAATTAAATTAAATTTAAAAAATTAAATTTTTAACAAAAGCTAATAATAATAAAATAATTACGCCGGGTGCCAGGCCCGGTTAAATTTATATTTTTTAAAATTATTTGCAATAAATCAAAATAATCGCGCCGAATATTAAATTTAATTAAAAATATTATAATAATTTAATTGTTTTTAATTTTTTTTTTGTATTTAATATTTTAATTTATTTGTTAATTAATTAATATTGAAATTATAAAATTAATTATATTTTCGACGCGAAATATAATTTGCTATTATAATATGCTTTTTATATTATTTAAATAATCTTATATTAAAAATAATTTAAATAAAAGCAAGGCAAAAAATATAAGCAAAATATTGCCGCACGTCACCGCCTCCTAAGCGATTTCGATAATTAGCCGAATTTTATAAGTTAGGCCAATTATACGGGATTACATGTGAGATTAGCTAATATAACTACCAATAATAATATATTTAAAATAATTGTTAGAAATTTTGCTAAAGCTTAAGCGAGCCTTATATAAATTGCAAAAATTATTTTTACTTTGGCTTAATTATATTAATAAAGCATTAAAAAAGCTTAAATTAAATTTGATATTAAACATATTTTATTTATTTATAAGCACAAATTTAATTATATTTTTTTATATAAACAATATTATAATATTAACGAAAATTATTAATAAATTAATATATAAAATTTTTAAAATTAAACTTATGGCAAAGTTTAAATTAAAAAAATTAGGAAATTTATAATGGTTTTTTAAAATTAAAATTTTTAAAAACAAAATTTAAAAAAAAAATATAATTATATCAAAATATATATATTGCTAAAAAAGCGCTAAAATTTTATATCGAATATTAGAAAATATTTTTTATTTCGATAATAATAAAAAAACTTAAAATATTTGCAAGCAAAGCAATTGCTAAATAAATTAAAAATTATTAGAAATATATAAAATTAGCTATATATGCATTAATTATAACTAAAAAAAATATTTCAAAAATAATTAATATTTTTTTTAAATATAATTAAAATTCTAAACCAGCTTATCGAGATGCAATCAATTAATTATAAGCGTATTTTAATAAAACCAAGCATTATTTATTCCTATTAAAAAAATTAAAATCAAATCCAAAAATAGCCTTTTTCGTTAGGTTAAATAATGCTTTTTTTGCAAATAATAAAAATATCAGGCATAGCTTCTAAAAAGGCATATATTAATTATTAAATAGTTTTATAAATTGAAATAATTAAATTTAAAAAATTATAATTATTTTATTTACAAAGGCCGAGCTATTAGCGTCTTTATTGGTTGCTATATAAATTATATAATAATTGCGAATATTTAGCTTATTAAAGCTAATATTTCTAAAATAAGCTATATTATAAATAAATAATCTTTAAACCATAAAGCTACTAGTTACGAATGCTTAAAAGCTATTTATAAAGCTACGTTATATAAATATTTATTAATATTAGCTTTAACAAAAGATTAAGAATAAATCGATAAAAGTTCAATAAATATCGATTAATAAAATGCCAGCAGATGGATTTATCAAGGTTTTGGGGCCATAATCCCATAGAAAGTTTATTTATCAGTTGGGTCTACAAAACCTAAAAGCAATAATTAAACCATAATAAAGTTGCATAGTACTAATAAAGCCCTAGCCCTACTTTTATACTAATAGAAAAGTACGCCTGAAGGGGTGTGTCACATGCAAAATCATCGCATATTTGATTAAATCACATGCAAAATCATCGCATATTTAATTAAATCTATAATTTATTAATTTAAAGGCGTTGATTTATGAATTATTTATTTTTGCTAATTAGTACTCCAGAAAATATTTAAATTAGCTAATAACTTTCTAGTAAAATTAGGTACCCTGGCGAGATCGCAATAGCTATAATATAGGGGTCATAGAGGATCCCTTTTTGAATATATTATATAGGCGACCCCTTATGGTTTCTAGAGACAGGACGATATTTTGGTTATTCTCTACTCCTAATATCAAGCATTTATATCTCGTTTTTTACCCTACCCTTTTACGTGACAACAGGGACAGTTGTAGTGCAGGAAACTTTGCATGTGGTGGATCAGATAGTATTCATAGTTGCAATTCTGGCCAAGGTTTTCCCCAGCCTTCTTTGTCATACAAGGCCTCTTCAAGTCTATCAACTTCTTCTTGTTGTAGGCGTGAGAATTCGTTTTTCGAGATCCCCTCATCAGTATCTAGCACCGATTTCTCGAGGTCAAAAAATCGAGCGCCGCTTGCAGTTATGATAATATTAAACTTGTTGAGATCTCCATGTACAACACCATAGGAATGTAATTTCAGGAGGCTATGCTTGCACTCGTCATAATCATCAGGCCCAGCAACCCTCCCAATGAATTCCTCGCATAAAAAGCCGATTATTTGATCTTCGGTTCTTTCAAAAACATAGGCAGATAGGCGGGGGATTAGGCTGCATCCCCGCTCGGAAAGAGTATTGTAGGTCTTGATCTCCTTCGTAAGGTACTGGAGCTGGTATTTGAACGGACAAATTTTGAGAATCTGCCGTTGCGTGTCAAGCTTTACAAGAGATACACGGTTCTTGAACCCATGTAAAACCTTCAGGTCTAGAACGTTCAGACGGGGGAGATTGCCCGAAGCAGCATCTGGGGGGAGAGAATGCGGTTTCCACTCGTCTTGTGTATACTGGACTCTCCCATCTTGTCTAAATACCGATAGGGTGGTCCATTGTTGATCCCAAACTTCCACATTGCTCCTCAGATCTTGGATTACCTCTGGTCCGTAAGTCTGGCGATCCTGTGCGATAATATCAAGGTTTTGGAGGTGAACATATATAACAGTGCTTGTAGGTTCGAAATCCCTTCGGAATCGGTACAAGCAATCATGTGTGCCCATATCAAGAGATAAAAGTTTGTCTGTTGGAGCCATAATAAGAGAGCCTATGCCGCAACCGTTCTCTCTTTGTCCGATGTGCGGTGCTCGAGCAAAGAGGAAAGCAGATGTGTTGTCGAACAATCAGCGACAAGAACTCTTGTAAGGGGCAGGACAAGTGGATTGAGACTCAGGTCGCCCCCTTCTGCCTTGTCTGTCTTGTCGAGCACGGATTGCTTGTAAGGGTCGTGAATAAAGAATGCTGTCGAGCTGGCAGGAGATGGATTCTCTTGTAGGGTCGAGCAGCAGGTGCGTTGCTTTGTCGTTCGTAGGAATATAGACGTGGATCTAATGGCTCTCGTGTTTGAGATCAAGGGCCTGGCCTGTATTTATGTCAGCACACCCTGCTGAGTGCAGAGAGAGGGAATAGCCTACGATTCCAGACTAGAAGATGTGCAGGATAGAACAAACAGTGATGGTAAGGACAGAGGAACAAACAGTAATGATATGAATGCAGAATGGTTCAATGATGCAGCAGTCGAAAATGATCGTAAGCCCATGCTGACTAAGCTTCTTTCAGATTGATCCTCTATTCTGGCCTTAGGCAGGCACAGTGTGGATAGTCATGTGATCAAATAACATACACTATCACTTGTATTTCAATACAACATGTGGAACAACATTGTGCATTCTTTGCATGACTCAGTTCCAACCTATTTTCAACGCTTGGTCCAGCAATAGTGAGAACAAAACCATCCCTTTTTACTACTTCTCATAACATCTTTGAAAATCTTCTGATTTTTCTTCATAGATCCATCCTCCGAGAACTCTCTCGCACTTGGCAGACAACAGCTCAGAAGCAATGGCTTCAACCTCTGACATGGCATTTACAATGACAGGAGAGACGATTTTCTCAGGCCCGCACATAATATGTCGCTCGATAACTTGAGTTGTGATGTTTGCGACAAATGTGTTTGGTGAAACCGAAAGGGCAGCCAGCGAGAAGTGATAGAACTACATGTCCACAACTTCAAGATAATCGGATGAACAAGATGGAAACAAACCTTGTAGATAGCAAGGGTTCTTCATCATCATTATACAAATCGATGTTGTGAAGCTTGTTGTTGCTGTGACTTTCGGCTTTTCGCCCTGTCTTAACTTGGCTGGCTCTAGAGATGGATCGAGATTGGATGATAAATGGGTAATACCACCTCTTTCGGCTGTACTGCTGCTACAACATCATTTACCTCTTGCTGCGGTCCCTCATCCTCATCGTCTCTGTTCTCCTCCTGCTCTGCCTCGCTAGGGGGCTTCCTTGACAAATGGATCGAGAATATATTTTATATGCTGATTCTTCTGCCACCTCTTGACTTTGCTCTGGAGATAGATCGAGATTGGATGACGAATGTGTATTGCCAGCTCTTTTGGCCGTACTGCTGCTACAATATTATTTACCTCTTACTGCGATCCCTCATCCTCATCGTTTTTGTTTTCCTCCAAACCTACCTCTTACTGAAAGAGTTTCTTGACGAAGAAATCAAGAATATATTCTCTATGCTGGTTTTTTTGCCGCTTCTTAGGTAGAAACTCGTGTCTGATAAATATAGTGGAAGTCTAACTATAATCCCGAGTGCTTAATCATGCTGTAGATTTCCTTTTTACCTTGCTTTACAGCTGGAATTGTGCTGCCAAGTTTGTTCTAAAATAGAGATTCACAAGGAAGAATGCTGCAAATAAACATGTATGTGCAGACAGCCGCTGTTGGAGCTGATGAACTGGGCTGCCGATATTGTCGGTTTTTGCGTAAATAATAAATAATATATTTAACATATATTGTTAGCTAGGGATGTGATTTTGCTTCTTGATTTTATTTCTTCCACTCCTATGCTCCTTTTAAGCCACCAACAGTTCTATGTGTGGGCACGTTTATTTATTGTAGGAAACATACCCATTTACCACGACTCGAGTTATCACACTCATTTTATCATAAATAGCTACTCTAGGACCATCCTAAAGAGTCAGAATCATTTTAATTTCCATTCTCAATTAATGGACCAAAAGTCCAACATATACTAATGGATTTTTCCATTACTTTCACCATGGATAGGTATTTATTGGGAACACATAGTTAGGTCTGGCATTTACAACCTAACTCTAACTAACTAACCTTTTAAAGGTTAGTTAGCTGTTTATTAGAGGTGAATCTGGTATCACTATATTTTACTTAGCCACGATTCTCAAGTCTGGGGTCGTGTGTAGCTTGGTTATATGTGAGGTGTAGTGCAGGTTTCTTGGAACATTCTATCAGCGAGTGCTGGGTGGTAGAGCTCCTGTCTCTTGTCTCCTTATACATCACCATTGCACTAGCAGGATTATCAGAGCTAGTTAAGTCCTAAATTCCAAGTTTACACTAAATGTATCGATGTCCTGCCATCACAAATTTGATTGTCCATCGCAGCCTTAGCATCCATCACGCCATACACATAACACGGTCCCACAAGAGCCCAATCAAGAGTATCATCCCCCAAATGCCGAATCACAAATGGCACATTAGCACCATCCAAAAACGCAACTGAATCATCACAATTATCCTTTGTTTCCAATGGTGCTAGACCAGCATACCCATCAGCAGTCATAAAAAACCGGTGATATCTGAAAATCTGAACTAGATGATGTGTGTAACTCCAAGCTCGGCTACCTTCTTTACTTGCAGTATTGTAGAATTTATAGCTCACGTCATTAACCTTCCCTTCTGCTTCAGGGTTCTGGCGCTCCCATACCATGGCTTGATATACCTCACCATCTTCCTCTAAACAGCACTTCACATAGTTTACCCAGAGGTCGAGAGGATTTGCCTGTTCACTTGATATGAGATTGAACGTCTTGTTGTAGTTATCATCTGTGCCTCCTCCAACCAGAGCGTTTGCAAAAGCCCAAGTGAGATCCTCGCTGCTTCCTGGATACAATTTACCGATGATGTTGGAATCGAATTTCTCCTTGAGGTGTTTGCAGAAACGTCTCATGATGAAGAACATGTCTAGGTGTGAGGCCCTGAGATTTGCAACTCTGGCAAAGGAAGCAGGTTCCACCCAAGTGATAATATCGATCAGTGTTCCATGTGTGATTAACCTGTGAGGAGCATCTTCAGGTAGAGTGATTGATGCGCAAATGTAAGGATCTTTTCCAAAGGTTTTCCCAAACTGCGGTGTCCAGGTCAGTGGGGCGAGTGAGAATTGAGAATTGTCTGCGTACCCTGCAGAGGCACTGCTTTTTCTGTAGTCAGGCGCCCAGCTGGGTAGGTACTTGGATAGATCCTGAATGCCTGTTCCGGGATGGGTATATAGATCTGGAGGAGCAAAAGACAACCTCCTGCATAGACCTGCATCGTAGAGTAGTCCGATATGGCCCTGGCGTAGGACATTGCGAGCAAGCTCAAGATACACCTGCACAGTTGATTTTGAATAATCTGGTTGGATGTGCAATCTTTGATCTCGTGCCAGTATTCCAAGCAAAGCATAAATCCTGTCTCGGTCATCTTTGCACTGTCTTCGGTTCAGTTGAGTCGCATAGTATGCGATCTCTAACCCAGGATCTGTCTCTTCTGTCAGCCTTTGTTGGTAATGATCTCGAACTGTGACGATGTTCCACCCAAACTTGAAGAAGTAGTTTCTGCTTTCAATCGGAAGATGAAGACTCTCGTTGATAGAGTACATTAGGATCATCACCCGTTCAAAGTCATCCCAGTGAAGAGTGCACGCCCCATAGCAGAAAGTGAGCTGGCGTGCAAGCAGAGCCTCTTGCACAATCCACATTCGTGTAAACCACGAACTAGAATACATTGTCCAGAAGTTCGAAAGATTTGCCATTTCCATCATCTTAACTGCCATTTCAAATCCTTCCGGAGTGCTCTTGATCCACTGTTTGAGGATTTCATGGTGTGAGTCGTTTACATTGATTAGTCCAATGTTTATGGCCGTGCGAGACAAGTTGAGAAGGGTCGCCGTCTGGGGTTCGAAGACTTTGGTGTCTTGACCAAGCCAGGCAAGAACTCCAGCAGCCTCTCTGTAAATCTTGTCCATCATGGAAACTTGATGCCTCTTCTCTAACTCATCTCCCTGGTTGATGCATACAGCATCAACCCAGAGATATCGCTCCTTATCAATCAATCGCAACGCTGTCAAAGCAGATGCTAGACTTGCAGTGATTTTGATGTATCCGCCTTCGAGGTGTAATATATTTGGAAATTCATCTTTACCCCACACATATGACAGCGCCTCGTATGTTTTGTCTGTTGCTCGATCAGTTTCTATCAGCTCGCATCGAAGCTCTATTTGGGGATCGTCTGCTGGTTTTAGAGAGAGAATTCGAATCGATGTTCTTTCTCGAAAGGCTTGGTACTGATATGTCCTGCCAGGGGAGATATTAGTCTCGGGAGAGTTGGATGGATGTGCATCATAATTATCCGCAGATCCTCCCATGGAATGATCTATCTTCATCCAGGATAGGTGACTAGAATGTTCGGAAGCCATCTTGTCAGAATCTGACCTTGCAAGCAGCCTCGCAACAAGCAATCAAGGTTTTGCTGTAATCTAGATGGTAAGTATGGTCGCTTGACGTTGATTTTGGCATTAGTAGGGATGATAAGCTCAGCCTCAGGCGTCTTGTCACTTGCATATGCAGTACGATACAATATTATAAATTACATAAGATAACAAATATATAATTTAAATAATGGTATTTACCAATAGGTTTTATACAAAACATCTCAATATAAAATCTCTTCTTAATTTATATATATATCTTGCAAGACTTTGTACAAAATACAAGAGTTTGTATTATATATAAATATTTCAATTTTATTTTTTAAACTTTGAAAAAAAGTATATTAGGATTTTGTTATTTAATATATAATAAATAAGATATAAAAGCTTTATATTAAAAGCTTGAAAAATCCAAAATGCAATCCGAGCTCTAAAATAATAAGGTTTCGTCATATAATAACTTTTTAATAATCTTGATAAATTCTTACATAAGAGTTCCTGGAACTCCTAGAGTACAGGACCTAAAAGCCCTGTAGCGAGCCTTTATTGGTACAGGGCAATTTATTTGTGGGTTGCCTTATGAGTATAAAGTAAGCTCATACTGCTTTGCACAGCAATAAAACTAGCCAGCTCTTTGCAATTAATAATAAAAAATCAATATGGCAACTATATCATTCGTATATTCCCTCCCGATCTCTTTTCTTCTTTTCTTCCAAAGCTAACTGAGTTTCCTCTCAAGAAAAACTTCTCGGCCAACTCGTGTGATTTATGCTGTAGGTAAAGGGAAAGCTCCTAAAGCATGCCCCTGGAATGGGCCTCAGGAATTGGATAGGTTCTGTAATGGCCCGAAGAAATAAGGCCTTAAATTATTAAATTAGGCTACAAGGCTTAAGAAAATAGGTCTTGGAATCTGCTGATTTAGAGGTGGGGCCCTCTATAAATCATTATAAAAATAAGGCTTATCCCACTGCAACTTAGTTTTGAGTAGTAATTAATTGGTGGAATAAATAACTTTCAAAGCAACAAATGCCTTAGAATCAAAGATTCATCAATAATGCAATGGTATTGCATGTAGCAGAGCAGATCGCCTCTAGAGTCCAGTCGGGAAGGGCGGCATGGATTTCTTTCTATGAACAGCTATCCACCTCACCCATCTTGAGTAGTGTTATATTTTTTAGGTGTCCATCTATATGTTTTGCTGTAGTATTAAGACCGAGATTTGTGGCTTTTTGACTGAGGACTATAGCTGAAGAAAAGCCCAGAAACATTTTTTCGGGTTTTACTGTGATATGCCATCCTTAGATTTTAAAGATCTTATGAAAATGCTGGAGATATTATTGAAAGGTATGCTTTGCTACGATTATATTATTGACATAATAAGACTTTATGAAATTAAAACCGCACAAAAATGAATCCATCTTTGATTAATCCTCTTCAAAAGTAAATGACATCCTTGTGCATACAAAATATTCTCGCAAAAAAAAAAAAAAAAAAAACATTGAACCTGTCATATTTTTCTCACAAAAGTTTAACAATGCAAAAGAATATTATTGGCCCACAGAATTGGAAATGACAACTGTATAATCTTGTACAAGTAGGAAAATCAAGCAATTGATTAAGTCTTTGCGACACTAAATCATGCTCACTTATTGGCGTCTCCAAGTATTCCTCTTTTGTAAAAACTACATCGATCGCAAACACGCTTTATCCAAGGCCGCACCGCTGTGAATGTGCTAACCAGACCTCTGAATGCGAACTGTAACGTTGGTTGTTGTTGTTGTTGTTGTTGTTGTTGTTGCTACGATGCTCAAGGAAGAATGTTGAATGTCGACCGGAATTCAGAGAAGCTCTGGACTGTCTCTCGTGGAAGAAAGGAAACAATCTTACTGCCTGCGTGGAAGAAAGAAAACAACTCTACTGCCCGACATCTTGTTTCATTTCAGCTTTTTCGCTGGAAATAATCCTAATGCCCAATGTTATGTTCTATTTGATATTTTTCATTCATGGCTCGACATAACTAAATAGTTATGTCGCCTCTTCTCGCCTCCATGTTTTTAAGATGTATGATGAAATGCAACTGTTCTTGTTTTCCCACGTAATCTCCCAAAAGTTTGGTAATGATGTGGGAGAATTCAGTTTCGAGAGCTTCAAGGGTTGCGATATGCTCTTTTTGGTGTCTGATAAGCAGGTGGAGAAAATTGCATTTTATAGAAACAACATTTAACCACATAATTTCGCTGTTAATATGGCATTTGACCTCGTGTGTTGCATAACTAGATATGCCGGGAGCTGGGGTGAAGATGGATTGGGCATTGTCAGCTGTGGCTTTTCTCGTAGGTCGAGAACGTTTATTAGATTCCGGTTGCTGGTCGACTTTGTCCCTGGTTTCATGACGACGTTTGTTGGATTTTGGTTGGTGGTTGACTTTGTCCACGGTCTCATGAAGATGTTTATTGGATTTTGGTGGATAGTTGACTTTGTCCTCGGTTCTATGAAGACGTTTGTTGGATTTTGGTGGGTGTTCCACTTTGTCTTCGATTTCACTGGCCGAATCTCGAAAACCATAAGATTGGACATAAGCGATTGAGGCTTTCGTTGTAGATCGAGGGCATTTGTGGAGTTGGTATGGAGATACAACTTCGTCATCAATTTTATCGACTGGGGAGTTGGGTTGAGTATCAGACATAACTTCCACTTGGCCTTCACTTTCAGACACGAGATCGATGACTAAATAGTTTTGAGTTAGCTCAAATTGGATAGCGTGCAGCTAGAGAACTTTACCAGGATTCTTCGGAGCTCCCAATTGCACTGTGTTGGGCTTTTGATCCTTGAAGTGAGAATGGAGATTGAATTAAAATGGGTATGTATTGTTATGTGAAAGAGTAGGGTAAGAATGAGAGATACAAGATTTGTATGAGGGGCTTGAAGGGTGTGAAGTGGAGTCTGACCTTCAGTGATGAAGTGAAGCCTGACCTTCAAAAGAAGACTGAGAAGAAGGAGGGGAAATGCCGTCTCATATATCTTGAAATGGAAGTTTCGTGCCGCCTTCATTTTAGCTCTCTGAAACTCGCCGAGTAGTTTACTAGCCATGCAGAGTACTTTTCAGCTCCTTGGAGTGCTGATGAGTGATGAGTGGAAACAAATACCTCATAAAGCAACGCCTCAAAATGAAAAAAAAAAAAAAAAGATTAAGGAACATCATAAATATCAAGCTTCGGATCCTCTGTGATATGACAGAGCAAGAAATATGATATGATATTGGAGGCTTGAGGGTCCGAACTCCAGTTTAACCACTCGAAGAGAGAGTAGCCCACATAGGAATTGGTCGGTACGGTACTTGAGGTGAGTAGTTGTTTACTCGCCACGCGAAGTACCTTGTGGAGGGGAAGAAAGGGAAGAAAGAGGGAAGCACCGATCATCGAGAGAAGCGTTACGGGGGGGCTTAGTGTATTACAGGTTAGCAGACAAGAAAGATATGCATAGTGTGGATGCTTTGGCCCTGCAAGCTAGGAAGCATTGCTTTCGCCAGGGAGTGAGGGAGTGATGTGATGGACCGATAAACTGGTGGAGTGCATGAACTACATGTCCTGGAAATGAATGATTTGTATTACAACACAGCGCCTAAAACCAATACATTATCCATAAACAGCATGTGTGTTGGGATTGCAGGTGACACCAGACCAGCCCATCTGAAACGAGTTGTCACCACGAATATAAGCCCTAGGTGATGCAAGTGATCAAAAGGGGTGACAAAAAGTAACAAGAGAAAAGAAGAAGTGGAAAGAGGCACAGCTATACAGGACAAAAGGCGCCACAAGGAATACAGCTCCATCAGGGAGGATAGACGTTGAGCAGTGAGGGAATTGGGGTTACACAGTCAAAAGCCAACACGACAACAATGTTTGCTTTTAGCCCTGGACAGTCTCTCTCCCGGGCCTTGACGTGACCAGGCTTAGCTCCAGAGAACATGAAACCATAACTTTCCAGGGCTAGGAACTTACTCTCAGAAAGCTAAGATCAAGGCGTCACGCTCTTCACATTATCTGGTGGGATTTATCCCCGATGGCGCATTTTAGACCACATGGCGTGCTCTCTGTCCTACCCCCCTTTTGACACCTTCGGCTCTTTTCTGCACCCCAGTACTGATATGTGTGGTTATATGCATTGACTATGACGCAGATCATTGCACCTATTTCATTTCCTGGGAGATAGTCAAGTAAAAGCCAAGTAAAAATAAAGTCAAACTAAAGAAAAAGCAAAGTAAAGAGATGGGTAAATAGTTGTCGTCGAACCATATGTGATATAACACACAAGAGGTCGCGGCCAGGGTCCTCCCAATTGCAGGATGGAAAGAAGGAACATTTTAAAATCAAATTAATTTGGACAGATCCCATTGGTAGTCAAAAGTAGTAACTCTTCATACAGTGATATCTGGTGCAAACTGCATATTATATGTCTAATTCAAGATCTAGCGCTCGTGAAGGTCTAGGGACGTATGAGCAGCAGATTTTGATATGGTAGGGCAGAGTATGTTGAAAATATGGAGTTGGAAAAAGACATTTTGAAGAAAATATCGAAGGATTAACTTGGGTAAAATAATGACCAATATAGATGAAGACCAATATGAATAAAGATTAATGAAGACAAAAGACAAATAATGTCAAAATCTTGGAACAAGCATGTTCATTTCCCTTCTGTAACAACCTTGCGTATATCAAGCACTTGTAGAGCAATGCTATCTCTGTGAACTTGCTTGAGAGAGCACGGAAATCGCAATGTTCCAGGAAGCATTGAGCTGAACCTCGATACATTGTTTTCTCTCTCAGCTAACTTCTTTGGATTAAGCTGCAAGTCCCTCGTCCTCCCCAAACTACATGCTTAACATTGTGATATGTTTAGCAACAACGCAACTTCGTTCTCGGCAAGTTATGTCCTGTAAGAGAAATCAAATCAGCTGAGTTCGCGTATAATGCAGGCTCTGTGCCGGCTTGACTGAAGAAAATGCTCGAAGTCAATCGAGTGCTTTAAAATCCCTTGCGTAAGAAAAAGTAGCCGCACATAACCTTCTATGCTCTGCTGATCCAGCTTCGTCACTGCATGAACATCGAAGTCCTTGGAAGGAGCATCAGACCGTCTGTTCTTCGGTGGCAGATACACAACCAACAAACATAATTCTGCCTTGTCTCGCCTCGAAATGGGCCTTGGTATGAATCATATCTTTTATGCAACTTCATATTTCGATGTTTTCCATAAGGCTTAAGCACTCTAGATATTGTATCCATTATAGCACTTGGTGCTATTATAGCAGGTGGTACGCTCGGCCGATTTTTGATAATTCTGTATGATGTTACCAAAATATAATCATTGGAGGTTATACTGCTCTTGCTTGCTGCGAATTTGCTATTGGAATAACTGTTTCTTGACTTGTTTAAATCGTAGAATGCAGAGAGTAATCCCATACCGAGTCCAATGATTTGTTATGTTTTGTCGTTTTGTTTAACAGAAATTAAGATTATTCGCACAAATGTCATTGAATTTCGATATTTGTTAAATTCTGAGGATGGAACCCGGTGCACGTGCAGCTAAACGAGAATTGGTGTGTGATAATCAGTTATTGTTTATTCAGAATAATCACCTCGTTCAGCATCTTTGTTCAGCATCTTTGTTCACCACCCTCTAATAGCTCGGAATTTTAAGTTATCCTTTGTATTGGTTCTATTCTGATATCCCTTTTGAGAATGTCAACTCCTGTCGAGCCAGACCACAGGAAGCCAGAGCAGGTCCCCAGTGATCAGAATAGGCTTCCTATTACCAGAATAGCTCAACAACCCCCCTCTCCTATACTGAAATAGGATAGGAATTTGGTCTTTCAATACATGTTGCATTCAGCTGTTACAGCCCTTCAACAGCTAAGCCTCTTCCTCATTCTCTATCCACTGCTCATCTTCTTCTCAAGCTCCACATTCTCGAACATTCTCTTTCCTCAGCATCATAGCTTCTATAGTTTCATTGGCTTTGTGCTATCCTTGCGGAGCTTCTTTGGCTAATTCTTTCTTTCCTTTATCTTCATAGCCCTAGGACCTTTTGCTGCAGGTACAAAAACAGGCAAGACGGGCCAGAGGAAGACAACAAAGGAAGATACCTGAGGAAGACACCAGAGAAGAAGGCAAAGAAGGCTTGGGAAAATGGATTTAATAAAGATGATGATGATATTGATGATTCTCTTATCCTGAAGGACATCCTAGAGTACACCGATGAAGTGTACAATGTGCTAGCAGATGGTTATGTGCTGACCTTTCTTCGCAGGATATCAGTTTGCTAGTTGGATAGGGCCAGGATAGGAAACCAGAGATCCGAATAACTCTAACATGAGAATTTTGCGAAGGAATACATAACCACGAAACAGGTCAGATCTGAAAACTCTTTGCAGTTCTGTGTTGCCAACACAAGCTGACTTTTTCAAAACAGGCCCCAACATCCAATAAATAATAGCACAGCAGGTCTACCACTTATTCTCAATCCTATTCTGTTCATCCCCGGCATCACTCTCGCCAGCAGTATCTTCAAGCATTATAAAATAGCAGACAAGATTCTCGATCCACAACCTCCACAGTCAATGATCACTGGATGTTGGAATGAGCTGACCACATGCAAGATGTGCTTGTTTCCAGAGGCGCGACATGTATCAGTCCTGTTGGAAAGACTCAAAAATCACGCTCATTCTCTAAGCAGCTTGCAAGCATAGCTCAGCGGGGTAGACATAAAGCAATCGTCAAAGCTAATAGTAAGGCTCCTATCCAACTTTGATTGCAGCTTGCTAATTAGAGTCCAGTTCGTGGTTATTTACTCGCCGAATTAGACAAACTTGCCGGGAGATCAAATTACAGGGTGTTCCAGACATATTACATGGCAGAAGGGGGGCCGTGAATGGCCAAGATAGCCTCCTCAATCAATCTTGCCAAACCAATGTTATCGAGGATATGTGTAGGATACTTCTGCATTGTAACCCGGAACTTTGGCAATCGCTCCTAGTAACACATTGTCGCCTATACTGTTGTGCTAGGCTCTGTCCGATACGCAGATGCTGATAAACAATGGAGTGGATCTCGACAGCGTCCTCAGCATCACTTTTGAAGACGATATTCTTCTGCACATCTGCTACGGACTCGACACCGAGTGCGCCACTCTGAACATACCCATGTACTAGAGCTACATGTAGTGTCGTCGTCGTCAAAGCAACAGATAGTCTCATCGATGGACATAGTGCCGTAGCTGTAGTCCAAAACTACTGAACCACTACTCGATGAGAGCTGCTGATCGGTGCATCAATCTCCTGGACTCATCTCGGAGACGTTGTTCATCCCGACGGGAACCAGAACTGAGTTCAGAGCACTCGCAATCCTCTTGGCCACCCACTTCTTGTTGTCGTCGGTCGGAGTAACTCCTATTCATATAAATGTGATGTGGTTGTCTGTTCACTTTGATCTCTGGGAGAGATCCGTCCTGCACTACTCTCATGACCGTGCCGATTATCTTGATGATCCTCTCGACCTTGATTGACCTCTTGTGGTCGTCATTCAACACATCCATCACCTTCGACGTGTACTTTACTATCCTCAGCGAGTCCCTCTTGACCATCGCTAACCCCTTGTCTCCAACTCGCCGTCCCAAGTGACTGTCCCGTACTTCTTCTTAGCGGAGATGACTATCGACCAGTAGTTGCCCTTGATTTCCGCACCCACCGACAAGAATGGCGTATTCTTGGTCATTGCCTGTACGGCCTGCTTGATCCTCATACCAGCTGCTGAGCACAACGTCTTGGAATCGTATCCGGTCTCCACGAATATGGAGTCGGTGTCTCCGTAGATCGTCTCATAACCACAGTCGGTGGACGCTCTGATCATCGTCCTCAGATAGTACCTGGCCAAGTACATGATTATGGCGGTACACAATTTCGAGCTGATTATCGCGTGTCTACTCCCAAGCATCCCGAGTACGCTGGTGAGCAGGGTCTTGAAGCAGAACACAATGTCGGAATCGCCTCTGGCCTTTGTGTCGGATCGGAGTTTGATGAAGTTCTCGATGATGATGGTGAGGAACATAGAACCACCCTTTCTGATGCACATCCATGCAGTGTTTGTCCTCATCATCACAAATTTATCATTTTCTACTACCCTGTCTATCTCGAGCGAGTCTGCCAATTCCTTCATGTTGCATCCAACCTTCTCCGACAGAGCTTCGACCAACACGGCCGAAGAGCACCGATCGATGTATATATCCAATGTCGCTATGATGGAGCTGTACAACGAGTTCCTGTCTATCACAATGGCGCCCTTGTAGCATCCGGGTTTCGGCTCCACAACGAATCCCCCTTCAAACTCGAGTTTGTCTGCGCCAGTCGTGAGTCCCAAGTCCAGCGAGTATCCCTTAGACAGAGCGAACGATGCCTTGCAGCAATATATCATGGTTCCGGTATTGCCTGTGATCGCGTGCCATGTTGAGCTCCTCGACGCACCTGCCAGGGCGAAGTACCTCTGACATGTTCTCATCTCCTTTGCGACCAGTGGATGGAGGTCAGAATCTCTCACGTTGTACACCAACATCTTGGTCACGCTGTAGGACTCGCTGACCTCGACCTGCATGTTGTCCACTTCCAGTTTCGGGAGCTATCTCAACACGTCGGCGATTCCTGCAAGAGACATTGTATTCCAATCGCGTCTGAGGTACTTGTCGATATTGTACATGGAATCCATAAACATCACTCTATTCGGCAGTCTACAATACATGGTATTGCCACTGTTGCCCAGTTTCCTCTCCTCGAAGATATCTTGAATCACCGGGATGAACACAAACTTTGTCGAGATCCTGTACAGGTCGAATCCGAATCCGAATCCGTTGTGGGTGCGCACTGGGTCCGGGGGCGTCGCGTTCAGGGCCTCGTAAGCCGTTTTTATCGCCCTCTCGGTCTTCTATTATCCGGCGTGATCTTGTCATGGTGCCGTGTGTGCGGTAGCGCACATTGTTGCCTGTGTTGTCGTGCCAGGCTCTGTCCGATATGCAGATGCTAATAAATAGGTTGTGTGGAAGAAGCATGTAACCTCGGCGGTCGTCTATGCTCACTTTGATATCGAGATCCACGATCGAGAAACCATTGCACGATCGCAGGTTCGATATTCCTGGTTAACCATCAGACCCTGGTCCATAACTGGATATCGACGCAAGTTTGATCAGCTACATCTCGCTGGCCAGGAATGGCACAAGATTGTTAGCCTCTCCCTGGAGTACAGGATCTAAAAGCCCTGTAGCGAGCCTCCATTGGTACAGGGTAATCTTCTTATAGGTTGCCCTATAGGTATAGGGTAAGCTCACATGCAATATGCCCTGTCGGCAAAGGGTAAGCTCACGTGCAATTTACCCTGTCGGCAAAGGGTAAGCCTACGTGCAATTTACCCTGAAGGCAAAGAGAGAGCCCCCAAAGCGTGCTCTTGGAGCGGGCCTTAGGAATTGGCTTTAGGCAGCTGAAATGGCCCGAAATTACAAAGCTTAAAAAAGTAGGCAATTTGTCAATGCATCACTCAAAAATTGTTGCTAAGTTATTCATTTTGAAGTTGCGTCACCAAGCGCCAAACAGATTTGAATACATACGTAATAAAGCTAGTATCGAGTCGCGCATACCATACAAATGAAAGATCATCAATCTGGCGTGATAATTTCTCATTCCGCATTCGGAGAGCTGAGGGAGACAGATGGGGTTGTGTGGTTCAGAAACAACTTTCCGCTGTACAAATCACCAACCGCTCGAATCCTCTGAGGCATCGTTAGGTCGTGGAGGACATATATTCGAAGAGGGGCATCGTGACTAATCTACTACATTTACTGTGATGCGATAGCTTGCTGAACTCTATACTTGGAGATCGCCGGATCAGAGCTCCTGGAAATAACAGGGATCAACGCTCCGGTGAATTATGCGAGATCGTTAAAGAAGATATATGCGTTGCTGAAGAGGTTGGCATTCCCGATAGCCAAGATCTCGCCCAGCATATGTATAGGCACATACAAGTTAGTCTACAAGTGTGTGTACAGCAAGAGCAGCGTGACGGTGTACTTCAGGCCCCACAGACTAGGCAGGGAGCTCCATTGTCAAGATCATCTCGACAAACTCGACATACCTCTGCGAGATGAACCTGTCACTTTCTGCTATGCCACTGCCTGTGCTCGACACCACTCGATATCGCCCCTGCGACTCGACACTGCCAGCTGCCCAACAAACATGTCAACCCATTCCACATGTAGACGAAGATATCAAGCTCAGCAAGCCGGTCCTGCTGAATTATTCATGCACTGAACCTTGTGATTTTAAATCGCTCCAAGATTTGCGCGAACATTTCCAAGATCGCCATATTATCCCAGTGTCTCACTCGGGAAAGAAGCATCAATTTGACATGGAGAACTAGCTCGATACTCCAGGAAAATTGGATGCCGCTGAGAGATGTGCCTTGTGCAAAATCTTGGGATAAAAGAGAAATATCCAGTAAAAAGTTATTATCAAGAAGCCTAGTTCTAATTTACTGGGCCATTGCATTGACTCCGCCCGGCGAGCTTTCTTCCACGAGTAAATAAAGTAGCCCTGGTTTGTTACTTGTCTTATCAATACTTTAAATCTTTTGGTACCAGCCGCAACAAACTTACAAGAACAGATTTGTGACCAGCCAAACGGCATTCTCCTACCGAATCCACCATATCCAGCTTGTCCTGGTTGTTCCAATGACACATCGGAGTATTGCTAATTGTTGGCAAAAGAAATACATTCTTAACTGCGTCCTGGAAAGCCTTTTTATTACTATTGTTTGCCAAAGTTAATAAAATTCTAAGAGAAGTAAATATCCCATGGAATACAACATACCCAGCAAGTGTAGGCCATGAGAAGAGTGCGGCCCAGAGGTTGTCCCAAGTTGGTGCCTTGTTTGCCTGAATAGATTTGACCAAAGAGTATCCATGGAGGTTGTGGTTTGAGAATCGGCCGACTTTTGTTTGTGGGTTGCCTTCTGAGCACCGGATATCTTTCAAGGGTCATATTTCGGTTTTTCGTCCAGTGGATTTAGTGAAGATTGGGGATCGTCGGATGGATTCAATGCTCCAGGCATAGTTTTAATTGGAGATCAACGATGAAAGAAAGCTGAAGGCGTAATATCCGAGGCGTTCATTGCGGTTGCTAATCATTATTCAAGCAGGGACACCACATTACCGGCGGACGATTTAGCTGCTTTCCGCCATGACCCAAGTCAATGCGAGTAAAGGGATAAGGAACTATGCGACAACATTGAGAGCAGATCCTCACACTGGAAAAACATTAAACAATCGAGTAAATAGGCTCAAAGAAAAGAAGGAATTATACCTCCAAAAGAGAGTGAAGCAGCGGTAGCAAGTTGCGGAACAATCGGAAGAGAACCTTGAGCTCTTACATGAGCTAGATATCAGAGAATGAATGTTGGAGATCCAGTTAGTGGTACGAGAAGGGTTACTACTGACGAGAGTCACCTCCAGGGCTTGGTAAAAGTCCGCGGACAAGCCAGTGTAAAGTTTGATGAGCGGCTGAAGACTGGATTAAGGTCCCCTGCAACACAGCTGCCCGCCGAGCCCCCTGCAGCCGCCCCCAGAACCATCGAACTCGCGAATGATTTCTCCAGCATTCTCCTTCGAGACCACGAGGGCAGTGCCGAGTTTCTGCTCACGAGCTTTGTCGGTGATGGTAACCGGTGCAATTAGCTCAAGTCGCAGAGGTAAAGGTTTCCTCGGATGGGATTTCTAAAGCATCGACCATAGTCAACGGCTTTATGTGTGTGGAAGCGATCACTACTGGCAGGAGAGAACACCGTGAATGACCTCATCGTTCTTATATGGCGAGGGAAAACAAATCGTGAAGCGTCCTTTAAAGATTCCACTTTGAGCCTCCTGGCTAAGCGCAAACATGGATGCTGCAGATAGCTGTCCCAACAGGAATCGGTGTCACTATACTGGGTTTCCCAGTCTGTTAGCGCTTTCTCCCAATTATCTCCAGAAGATATAGGAGGTCTACGAGTTAAGGCTTTCTCCCAATTATCTCCAGAAGATATAGGGGGTAAGCAAGAATCGCTTAGCAGCATGTGACCAGACCGAACTGTCACTTAGATCTGAATAATAGCCTTGGTCACCTATATGACATGTATATATAGCCCTCTCGCACTTAGATTTGCTTTCTCCTTTACATACACCGGTAACAAGTCATTTACTGTTGTCGAGACATACCTTACCAGTACTCAGATCGTTATATGGTAGCAACACACTTCTTTTTTTTCGTAAACCCTGCCACAGCTTACGAAAAAAAGCGATCCGACCCCCACTACTACCTCTCACCGCAATACTTTCCTATCACATCTCACCATGCCGGAAAGCGGCCCAAAGACAGGCCGACTCCTTTCCAGAGAATGAAGTTTGTAGCATGGAGCGAGGAAGAAAGAGCGGCATTAATCGAACTCAGGACCAAAGCCGCTCTTTCTTCCTCTGAGAAATATCAGAGAGCAGCCAATCCCTCAACCGTGAAACGGTAAGAATGCAAACCGAAACGATGGACTCTGTATAGGCTGACTCATTTCCAGAAAACGGAGTTTGTAGCATGGAGCGAGGAAGAAAGAGCGGCATTAATCGAACTCTCACGACCAAAGCCGCTCTTTCTTCCTCCCTCCGAGAAAGATCAGAGAACCGCCAATCCTACAACAATCAAACAGCAAAAATGAACATAGAAAAGATAGACTCTTTGTCCACCACCGTGGCTAGTTATTGATATCGATCATAATTATGCTATTAACCTCGAAGCGAGCTACTTCGTCAACATAGCTGTTCCATCAAATACAGCTCCGACTACCTCCTCTAACAAAAAGGAGCAATGAAAGGAATCAAATATGAACTACGTTGCATCTGTTAATAGAGGACGGGGTACTTTGTTGTTTATATCACCAAGGTGGTGATGATCTATTGGAGGTTCAAGAGAAGTGGGAGGGGAGGATTTCTTATGTACCCAGTGAATTCTGATGATTCACAGCTAGGTGCCCAAAAGGGCAACAAGTGAAGCTATTCCTACTTATGTCCCTCGTGTTGGACTTTTTGGGGGATAATATGAGAATGGGAAGATGACATGATTCTGACCCTCTAGGAGAGGTTCTACTGTAGCTATTTATTAATAAAAAAAATGTGGTGCTCAGATTCATCAAATATATATGTTAGTGATCGAAAAAAAGTGAATGAAAGTGAATGAGAAGGATGGTTTATTACCAATGAGTTCTAAGAGTGCAAGTCGATGACTCATCTAGGTTAATAATAATAAGTATTATGTTTGGAAACAAAAACAAAATTGATACAAAACAAGACAGACATTAGGATGAGTTAGTTATAAAACTTTTCCATGTTCTTCAAAGAATAAAACTGGCCTGAGAGCCATAGAACCAGGGGTATATATCCTGCACAGCCCGGACATACTGCTATATCCGCACCAGTGAATGGGAGTGACAGCGAAAGTGTGTAGTAGAAGTTCCAGCGAATGTGTGCGGTCATATCTGCTGAAGTTAGTTCGATCATTATTATGTTGGTGAAAAAACAGGGCAAATAAATAGTACCTTAATGTATTAACAGCCCGGACATCTTGCCATAAGATCCGCACCAGTGAATAGGAGTGATAGCGAAAGTGTCACATAAAAGAGTAGGGTAAGAAACGAGATATAAAAGCTTGATATTAGGAGTACAGAGTGACCAAAGTATCGTCTGATCTCTAGAAACCATAAGGGTTCGCCCATATAATATATCCAGAAAAAGGTCCTCCATAACCCCTATATCATAGCTATCGCGATCTCGCCAGGGTACCTAATTTCACCAGTACTTTACTAAGTAATTTAAGTACCTCCTGGAGTACTAATTAGCATGAAATGAACGACTCATAAATGAATAATTCATGATTAAATCAAATGTGGGTTGATTTTCGTGTGACAGAGAAAGTGTGCAGTAGAAGTAAAAGCGAATATGGGTGGGTCATACCTGCATCATCTGATAGGACGGAACCAAACGATTGCCTGATATCTCTATTCCTGCTCCATTCCCTTTGGTCGACGTTTTGTCTTCTTCTTTGCAGCTCTGGGAGTAGGTTCCGCAGCTTTTTCTTTTTCCAAGTGCCTTTTTGGATGGCTTTGGTGTTGTCAGACCGAGGCGACCGAGGGCACCGAGGCAATGGGTTCATTTGACTCCTATTGCTTATTCATGGTCGAATCGATTCCATCTATTCATTATAAATAGCACCTCTGGACCCTCCTAAAGGGTCAGAATCAACTCAATTCCCATTCTCGTCTCGCATATTGGATCGGAAGTCCAACAGGTGTCGGCCTCTGCTGAAGTTAGTTCGACCATTATGATGTTGGCGAAAAGAACAGGGCAAATGAATGGTACCTCAATGTACTCACAGCGAGTATCTTTCTTGCTAGGATGGATGCCGATATAGAGGTTTTAGAAACCATCCTCACTTTGCCATATTCTTCTAAGCGCTCCAGCATATCATCATCTCCTTGAAAGACCAATTGAATTTCGTCGCTGTACTCCTTGCGAAGAACATGTTGATCGGAAGAAGTCTGGTGTAGTCTGGCAGCATCAGCTGTGTCGAAGATTGGAAGTGAATTCATTATAAGGTGATTAGATCGATCTTTGGCTTTTGATTAGTATGTGTGATATTGGCACAAGGAAAAGAACGGCCTTTGACAAGGGGCGTAGGTTGATAAGATAATTTACTTACTATTGTATAAGTATAAGTATCCACAACGTCTATTGCCGGGTAAAGGTGAGGGGTAAAGGGTGAGAGGTGAGGTTGTGAGAATGAGGGATGGATGGACGAGAAGGATTATTTATAACAATAAGTGGCCACAAGTCTAAGCGAAAATCGTTAGAAAACGTGACTTTTTGTGATTTTTATTACTTAACTTATTGTGGGAATATATATATGAGTCACATGGATTAACTTCGGTCCATAGGAATACTAGGCATGGGTAGAAATAACCTCACTTATTGTCCTTTTGGGCCCCATTGGTAAATATGAAAGATTTATAAGAGCTAGTTGGTGAATCAATAAAAATCACTAAAAGACATCCCTTGGGGTACATCAAAGAGTTCTCTTCCACTTTTCTTCTCGCCCTAAATTTCAATTATAATATATCCCAATATGTGAATCCTCACACATTTTCGATTGCATTTATTCTTTAAATTATATTAACATTTATTATAATCAAAATTTCTAAAACATTACCATAATTTTTAGGAAAAGTCTTTCTTAATTAAAAATTATGTATTGTCAATACTTATAATTCTAATATTATTTTTAAAATTATTATATATATAAAAATACTTTGAATATCAAGGGGCAGAGAGCTCACAGGGTCGTCACGGGACTCGCACAGGCATATTCTAGTTGGGGGCTTAGTAATACACGAATCTAAGAAAAAAATTAATATAAAAGCCGTAGGATCCCCGGAAAAGCTTCTTAACTTTTAGTTTTGTTTTAGACATATATATATTCTGACCTCTTCACTCTGTTCTATCGACCCTCACACCGATTCTGTTTCCTGTCCAATGATAATAAGTGCAACTATCACTTCGGGGAAAAATTGGCTCGAAGAATTGGGTACGTTGGTCCTTGGCCCTTGAGCATCGGGGTGCTGACGCCTATGACAAGCATTGCGATGGCCAAACAATCATATCGACCTTTAATCCCTCGAAATTCTAGGCTAGAGATGCCCGAAAAATCATCACCAAAAATGCAGGCTTCGGATGTTGGCGCCGTCCGGGGCCTCGTCCAGCGGGCCCCCCCGGATCTACACTGGGCCCCCAGGGCAACACCCCTGGATGTGGGGGGCGGTTTTAGGGACCGGGCGCTGGGTGACCCCCCTGAGACCCCCGTGCGATAGAGACCATCCGCCGCGAGAGGCCCTGAAGGTACAGGCTACGCCCCCTGTATTATGGCCGGCCCGCTGACGGAGAGTAAGCGACACCAACCCATGCGGCTCTTCGGTTAAGCGCAAGCTGGGTTTAACGTCGATCACAAACATCGTCAACTCCTCCATCGAACAAACAACCATCTTCCTCTCAAATACAGCGACGCACACCTCTGCATGCCACCTTGTCACCCACTTGAACTGTGACTGTCTTGCGCGTGCGGTGCGTGCGTCTTCACCATCGCGACATCCGCTCCACCGGTCCTGGTCGTCTTCCTTTTCCTTCTTCTGCGTGCAAATCGTATCCTTCACGGCTCTTGCTTTGCTCTCTCATCCCGGAACCGTCTTGTGGAAGTCGCAGATACGGCGTATGTGAGCGATGGCGACAGCATCCAATCTGACAGATATGTCGTCTCAGAGGAATGATGCGCAGAAGCACAAGTGCGACCGATCCCAGCACCGGGAGTGTGTCGATCTGACCAGCAATAATGAGAACTGCGCCATCTGCCCTCATGTTCTGAAGCAAGGCGAGGCAGCTGCCGCTCGTGCCTTCATCTTCAAGTATTGCGCTTGCGTATGACATCCGTCCCACGCAAGGTCGACGTCAAGTTGACTGACTGCTCTGTACAGGTTGTCTGTGGTGAATGTTTCCTCAATTACATCCCCGAAGAAAAACACCACGCCAAGCCCATTACCGAATTGCTCTGGTGCCCAAAGTATGATCACTTCGAATTTGGTGAGCAGACGGTGTATGAGCTCTTTGGACTCGAATGCTCTATCTGTCTGGACGAGGTCGATGATAAGATTCGATTCAGTACACCGTGTGGTAAGGTCTCTGAACTGCCCGAGATGGTTCGATTGCTAAATGCCACAGGTCATTCTTTTTGTTGTGCGTGTTTTGAGGATTATGTCGAGGTTCATATGTCAGGGAGGGGGATTGTCAAGTGTCCGGAGTGCAGAGAGGACCTGCCAGACCTCACCGAACTCGTCATCTTCAAAACTATCCAGCGTGGAGTTGCTTCCGAGCTACCCCCGATCTATCGCTCAGACCCCTCATCTTCAGACCCCTCATCTTCAGCATGCTCATCTTCAGCATGCTCATCTTCAGCAACCTCATCTTCGGCAACCTCATCATCGCCAACCTCATCGCTCGTCAGTCCTCAGACGGGTCAGCGTGGAACTGTTCCGGGCTACCCTCGATAGGCCACCAGCAGCCGCCAAACAATAGTTTCACCCAAGGGGCATCTTCATCTCGTCAAATGTTCTAAGCATTTGGGTCCTGTCTATGTCATGGGGGGCCCGGAATCAGTCCCTCGCAAGCGCCATCTTTGGCTCCCTGCCTTTTCATCCTCCGGTCTTGATTATTTTCTTTGAGCTATCTGGTAACCCCTGGGGGATTTTATTTCGTGTGCGCTCTCTATCCATCATGGCGTTCATATTTTTACCCCTTTCTACCCTTTTCATCATCTTGCGCTTATGTGCTTGGCTTTATTTATTTGATATTTATTTCCTATGACTTACGTCATTTCATGAGATTATGAGTAGCTATGATAGGACCCTCCTAAAGGGTCAAAATCAATTCAATCTTTATTCTTACTTCAAGGATTAAAAGTCCAACCCTATCTTATTGAGTGTGATATGGAAATTGCTAGCTTTCCTTTCATTTGTTGCGCTTTTTCATTCCCTACATAAACTCCACCGCTGGCTGTACCGAATGCAATGACTAGACTTTATTTATATATCAACATCGCGCACAAACTTGCTTTCCAGGGTCTCGCCATCCTCGTGTTTGTACCAGATGTCCTTGATTTCCCGGCCTGTGATCCCATCATTGACTCGTCCACGCGAGCTGTTCGTAAAATCATCCTTGGTTATCTCTTCCGGTCGGTTCATCTCGGTTCATCTCGGTCCTTCTCGGTCCTTCTCGTCCCTTTTGACGCCGTCCATCGATGTGATGTCCCTTTTGACGCCGTCCATCGATGTGATATCTCCAACAACCGCCTCAGCCATGTCGTGTACCAGAGCCACTTTCATACCATGTGTGATATCGATCTTCGTGGATAGAGAGGGAGGGAGGTACGAACATGACAATCAATAAGCGACATGCGATACACCTGGTCTGCGACTGACTCGCCTCTGCGAAGTTGTCAGCTCGAAAGAGAGTAGACTGAGAAGAACTTACGGGGAGATACCAGATCGTCACACCAGCCTTTGCGCTTGGTTGTCTGGAGACGCTCGAAGGAGGGAACCGGCGAGGAAGAACCCGCGACTGGGGTCCCTGGAAGCTTTGCGACGGCTCCTTCCACGATCCATGGCGCCTTTGCCGGGAGATCTCCAGGATCGATAGCAGGGACATGATCCATACGGCAGCACAAGCCTCATGGTTGCGGACGGCTCACCCTCTTCTTCCGGGCAGAAGTGGGAGAGAGATACGAAGGACGGACGGGACACGGCTCTTGAAAACGAAAGATCATGTGATATCAATCTAGCCTCAGGCACCCATATTGATGAGTGATAGACTTCTACACATAGCAATTCCATATCTTCTACTTTACCTACATCATAACCACAATCTATCACACCTTGTCATGACTTCACTTCCAATCTTCGACGCAGCTGATGCTGCCAGATTTACAGCTGCAAACCTGATCCGGCCAGCCGCCCGAAGACGCCGAATCCGGCTCTTTGATGTTATCAGAAGCTATACGTGAGCATGACTTCCTCAATCTTTGTTTGCTATACTATATCTTAGGCTTGAAGAAGACAACCCGGAGGATTGAAATCCAGATTGTTTTATCTGGCCTGAACCACCAAAACCGAAAATAGCAGCATCAATCAGCTGAGAAGCTGCGACCTACCAAAACACTCGTAACAAAGCAAAGCTGCGACCTCCCCCATACCACAACACTCATCATGAAGCTGCGATCTACGCGGATCTACCATCCTCTGCAACCGCAGTTGGATTTACATCAACTCATCCCAGGTACGTTAAAGCACACAGCTCATCTCGTCGTTGACCTGCGATTGTATTGACACCATCCAGCTCCAAACCCGCACATCCTGGGATCTTGCTCCGAATCTCAAACCCCTCGTGAGCAACGACCAGCAGATCCGCAGACTGAACAGTCCGTTGGAGCGACCTCAAATCCGCTCGTACTAACCTCGGCTCCGATCGAGGCACCGGCGCTGGTACCTTCAAGAGCACAGTTTCATGGTTGGTTGTGGTTATTGTTTTTGACAAGCAGCGTGCTAATACCGATGTGACATGCCAGATCTACCACATATCCGTACGACAGTCCAGCAGCCAAAGCCTCTCCCTTTCAAGCGTCCACACGCATCATTCCTCGAAGACCTTGTCGACCAGCTCCCTTCGAATCCTGCCCCGAAAAGATCCCATCTAGAGTCTGTTGTGACCGAGTGGCTCGAGTCGATCCCAGGATCAGGATCCGACCGAAGAAAACACTGCCGGTCGGATACTCTTCTTGGTCACTCAAACGGCGAAATTATCCCTCGGAGACTTACAAAATCGGCGCCGAATATAGCCTCGAGACAAGATGCTGATAGATCCGTTATACCACCAATACCTACACAAGATGCTGATGAGCTCGTTTTACCGTCAACACCCACTACAACAATCTCGCCATCGCGTGTCACTGGTAGCTCTACTCGAAGGAGCCTTGTCGAGCAGCATGCATACCGATACACGAACTTGGCTGCAAATAATATCTATCTGCGCTATTTTTTCGAAACAGTCCCGGAAGACATTGCCAATCTGCTTGATCATCTCGCCAGGGACCGTAACTCTCCAGGCCCGTCGTTAGATCAAGTAAGGCAAGATACGCAGTTGTGTGAACTTGAGATGGGCAGCACAGAAGCCGACGTAGAAAATTATTTCAAAGCACATATCTTTCCTGATCATGAACCCGGATCTTCAGAGAGTCTCAAACGCGTCGACAGACTTCCGATGGCCAAGCATGCTGTTCCGAATAATATCGGATCAAAGCTGAGAGTTAGCAATCCGGTACCTGATATGCTGTACGGATATAAATATACCGCATTTCCCCAACAGCAAGCCAAACTTTTTGCTATCGGAAATGAGATGGAAGCCAATTCTCGGGGCTTGATATATCCCTTCTTTGTTATCGAGTTCAAGGGTGATATTCCTGGAGCGTCGGGGGGTATGTGGGCGGCGACGAATCAGTGTATCGGAGGCTCTGTATCGTGTGTGAAGATTCTCGAACGCCTCAACGGCCGGCTGAAGCAGTACCAGCTGATCAATAGCGCTGCGTTCAGTCTTGCAATAACCGGCACAGAAGCACGACTCTATATTTCGTGGAAGCATAATGAACACGATTATTACATGCAAAGAGTGAAATGCTTCGCCCTCCTGGACCCGGAACATTACGTGGAGTTCCGCAAGCATGTCTTAAACATCGTTGATTGGGGCAAAGGCGAGCGATTCAACGAGGTTCGAGAGGCTTTAGACCTTGCTATGGAATAGTTATATTCTCGATATCATGGATACCTTCGGCATGTATAGCTTAACATGTATAGATAGAATTCTACAGCTTTACATCCCTCCTTCCGTCATCAAAACTTTCATAAATAGGATGGGAATGGGAAAATGAGAGAGGTCTTTGAGAGGGGTCCTACAGTAGCTATTTAACTACAGATTCATCAGTAAAATCCCTCTGGAAAGTGCGGCGCATCTGCTGAAAGGGTTAACCATACAGAGTTCGGGTCGGCCGACAAATGAACAGAGACAGCATGATACGAAGTCTGGAAGCAGAATATGTCAAGATGATTTAATTATGAAGCTTACATATCGTCCTAGGACCCGGACCGTTCCAACAAGTCACAGAACAAATTAGAATGTTGGTTGGGGATCAACATCAAGGGGAGCGGGTGCCACGTCACGTGCCGGATACTGATCGGAGCTGATTGACGATTACCGGTTCGAACCAACAACCCTTACTTCCCACCTTCCAAACCATCCGCTCTAACGTGTCTACATGGTCGAGAGATGCAGAGAACAGTCCCATCGCTATTGGTCGTCTCTCCGCAGATGCCATGATGGGCGGTTTGTTGGCATACCTGCTCATCTACGTCGTCGGCGGGCTGACATTGATCCCTCTCCTCCTCCTCCTCCTCCTCCTTCACGCCCACCTTACCTTCCCGACACACGATGCGAGCGATCGAGAACACGACACCTCCTCGATTATTCGACCGGGCGACGACATCGACGCGATCACGTCCGCACAGAAGACGCTCGGCGAGAAGTTCCAGCCCGGGACCAACCACGAGGCTGACGTTTTCGCGGGCTACTTCGCAGTATGCCGGGAATATGTACCCTCGGGCGTCAACGGCAGACCACCGGAGAGAGCTACGCCTATTGGGTCGGCGGTCGTCTCTGCGCCAAGCCCCAGTGTCTACCAGTCCATGTATCGCAGCATCTTTGAACGGAAGCCGACCAACAGTCCCCTGGATACCAAGGGCGTGGGGAAAGCGCAGAAGAAGGGAGGCAATGTTTTCTATGTCGTCTTGAGGTAGGGCCAAGATATCTCCACCCAGGGGGTTAAACGTGTGAACGAGTTCCGAGCAGTCACTGACTCGTGCAGGCATGGACACCTCATGCTCTTCGACAACGACGAACAATTAGAAGTGCGACATGTCGTCTCCTTAGCCCATCACCACGTCAGCATATACTCGGGGGGGGATGAGACGCCCGAAGGCGAGCTGTTCATCAAGAGAAATGCATTGTGTCTCTCGAGGAAGACAGGTGCAGGGGAGATCGCGCCAGACGGCCCGGTCTCACAGCCCTTCTTCTTCTTCTCGGAGAAGTGTTCGGAGAAGGAGGATTTCTATTTTGCGTTGCTGCGAAATCAGGAGAGGAAGGCGGATCCCGACACCGACCCCCCTCTCCCGCTCCAGTACGACGTCAAGGATATCATCACGCTGGTACAAAGACTGCATTCGTCGGAAGAGCATCTCCAGACGAGGTGGATCAATGCGGTGATTGGGCGGATATTTCTGGCCCTCTACAAAACGACCGAGGTGGAGAATTTGGTGCGGGCAAAGATCACGAAGAAGATCTCGCGAGTCAAAACTCCATCTTTCCTTTCCAAGATCACCCTCCGCAACATCGATATGGGCGAAGCGGCTCCGGTCATTACGAATCCTCGTCTCAAGGACCTGACGGTGGATGGAGAACTCGTCGTGGAGGCCGATCTTCGTTACTCGGGAAACTTTCGGATGGAGGTGGCCACGACGGCTCGGATCGAGCTGGGCTCACGGTTCAAAGCACGCGAGGTCAACCTGCTTCTGGCAGTGGTGGTGAAGAGGGTCGAGGGACATGTGTTGATGAGGATCAAGCCGCCCCCGTCCAATCGGATATGGGTCACGTTTCAGACGATGCCGAAGATCGATATGAGCGTATTCCCGATCGTGAGTTCGAGACAGATTACGTACACCTTGATCTTGCGCCAAATCGAGAATAGGATCAAGGAAGTGGTGGCGGAAAGTCTGGTTTACCCGTATTGGGACGATTCCCCTTTCTATTCCACGGAATCAAAGCGATGGAGAGGAGGTATCTGGGCAGATGAGAGAACTGCCAGGCCTCAGGATGTCGAAACCGTCGCTGCTGAGAGTGGCGATGTGGAAGAGGTGGAGCATTTGGAGGCTGGGGATGATGAAGCCATCATGGCCTTACCTCAATTTGAGAAGAGTAGCAGCAGTATGCCCGTAGGAGATACGTCACCCGCCACCACGGTGTTTTCCCGGAAAGCCGCCAAATCCGCTTCCAACCTATCGAATACCAAAGCAAGCGGCTCATCCACGAGCATTGAGACTCGGTCCTCTGAGTCCGAAAAACCGCGGGCACTTCGATCTGCTTCATTCGTCAGTGCTTCGTCACCTATTGTAAGCACGGATGTGACGAACGCAGATGCTTTCAAGCACTCCAGCTCACCTGAGCATGGTCATGCTACGAGTGCTATTGCCGCAATGTCAGCACTATCACAGACCAATTCGCCTGGGCAAACCCCAATCGGATCTCCGAGGGTAGCCCGAGTCGACAGCCAATCTTCGATCTCTTCCGAAAAGGACATTCAGCATGAATCAAGTCTGCAACCTTCAATCAATGTATCGGAGATCACGAGTCACTCAGTTTCCAGCTCATACCCCCCGAGTCCTACAAGTGTCAGCGGCTCTTCATTGAAATCCGATCCTCCTTCGGTGCTTGGCATGGGACTTGAACAACATGATTCGAGACGTGAGAACTCCACCTCATCTTCGGGAAAGTCGTCAACGGCTGAGACCAAACGGCTCTCTCTGGCCGCGGTGACCAATGCTGCTGCTACGGCCAAAAAGTGGGGTTGGAATGCCATCCAGCGACATGGAGGAGATCTTAAAGGAGATGTGCCTTCGGGATCTTCAGACACTCATCATCATCCGCTCGTTATGGGCCGTGGACAACCTCTGCCCCCTCCAGGAGTCCCTCTCCCTCCCCCAAACAAAAAGACCAAGACAGCCCCGATCCCGGTGCCAAAACGTAAGGCTGTCATCCCTCCGCCGGAGCTGCCACTCATACCGAAGAGTATCGAACCTAACAGTCGACACAAACTCGTAGCGCCACCACCTCTACCCAAACGGCGCAGTCTTTCGGATACTCGCAATGAAGTGGCCGGGGAAGGCCTTCTCGTCGTCGCTGCACCAGCGGTTGACTCGGAGCCTACGACCCCGACAAGTGAACACGCGCCAACATATATCAAACCCTGGGTAGATGATGTTGACGGGGATGAAGAGGAGGTTCATGCACAATACCCCCCCTCGAGTCCTCCAGCCCCACGATTACCTAGCAGACGGCCTCATCGAGCGCTGTCCGGTAGCCCGGAAGAGGATGGACATAAATTACCGTCCTGGTTGGCTGCCCAGGAGGAGGAAGCTCGAGCTAAAAGCTCCTTTGTTGACGAAGACTCGGGTGTATAAGATGTGTTTTGGGGTGGGAGGTAAGAAATGATAGGAATATAAATTGGATGACTTGGGGGTAAGATGCTAGATCAAGAATATTTGAGATGGCATGTTTTTGGTGTTTGGTTTGGTGGCATTTCCAGGGTTTTAATTGTGATAGATATGATGGAATTACAATTGTATATTTATTATTATATATTATAAGTAGCAATTGATTAATTAGTTACAAATTTGTTTAACTTTTTATAATAATAAATATAATACTTTATAATTTTAAGTTTTGTTTTAAATATATAATATTAATCATTTAAAAAAATATAACTTGATTTTTATAATTTTATTAAATATAAACTATTATAAATATAAGCAATAATAATATTATGTCAGGGGGCGAGAGGCTCACGGGGTCGTCACGAGGCTCGCACGAATGTATTTTAATTGTCGACTAATATAGTAATGCGCGGATCGAAAAAAAAAAACCAAGAAATATAAAAGCCATAGAATCCCCGAAGAAGTTTTTCAGCTTTTAGTTTTGTTTGAGGAACATGGCTTTTTTATTTTGTTGTATCTCGCCCGTACACATTAACACGACATCAACACGCCATCAACACGCCTGGAATACCCTGTGTACGATATGTCAAGGGAGATCTGAGAAATCAAGAACAATTATCACATCTGGTATGTATTTAAATATCGAACACACATTTATGTCCCCCAAAGAAAAGAAATTAGCGCTGATTCAGATCCCAAATAGCATAGCATAACATAACATATCATATCGCATCGCATCGCAATAATAATTTGGCTTTGGCTTTCGCTTTCGCAATACAGTACAGATCTACTACCCAGCAGATTGTCCTGTCCCGTCCTTTATGCTTTATCCTATCCGATGGTGGTGCGGGTTGAACTTCATCCATACATATGTGTGGTGATGGGAGCATCCATCGACTTGAAACCCCCAATGTTCATCCAACCAGCCATTGTGTGTGTGGGCTTCTTCGTTCGATTTGATTGAGTAGGACTTCGAGGGGATGTGGACTCGACTTCAAGGGGAGGAGGAGGAGGAGGAGGAGGAGGAAGATTCGACTTTTTCCTTCGTATGGATAGAAAGTTCGTATAAATGGGAAAACGAAATACATTCTTTCTTTCGGATTTTAGGATTCGATAGGAATGAAATATTATGGGATATTTATTGGCTAAGGTTGAGAGAACGGCGTGTTTTTGGATCGGTTGTCGCGTTGATAAATGAAGAGTACTTCCTGACGGGACTCTTTGCACACCTCGATTATCGCAGGAAGACCGAGACCCGTGTTATAAAGCCAGCTGAGTTGGTCGCTGGCGTCGAGACCGAATTGAACGGGGTGTGAAGGTGGGAGAGCGAAGTGCCATATTTCGCGTCGAAGCTCCAGAGGGAGCATGGAGAACTGGGGGAATTCGGTTGGTCGTGGAGATCGTAGGCGCCAGGGTCGTCGACTGATAATCTTGCGAAATGTCTGATGGATATCTCCTACGATACGGTGAAGCTCGTTGGCGATGTGTAGGGGGATCATTGAGTTAGGTGGAAGGCGATCTGGCCTAGAGTGAGTGAGTGAGATGGTATCCGTTGGGAGGCAGGCAATTGAACTCATGCCTTGGATGTTGAAAGATATTCTTTTGAAACCCCTATTTCGAGTATCTTCCCAGAGGAGGGGGGGGAGGTTTTCGACGCGGGCTGGGTATCATGAGAAGACGGCGACTTGGTATGATTGAACTCGAGTAGACACGAGTCTGCTTACATAGCTACATGTGTACAGAGATACGGAGGGACAGAGGTACCGATCACTGTTATGCCGACATATCAACTGAGACCTCGAGGATTTCCTGGAATGTACCCCAATGCCACAGCCTACTCGCAGATCACGGCAATGCCCTCTCGCTCCCCAATATGTGTGGATTGAAACAAGCAGTTTTCCAGCACGAAAGCGAAGTTGCTGTATCGATTCTCGTGGATACACTCATCTAAGCCACAAGTCCTCCTCAGGGAAGCAACCGTTTGTTCTACTTCTTGATCATTGCATTATCACGAACAGAAATCAAGGATACGAGATCCAAGCTCGAGAAGTGAGGGAGGTACATCTATCTTTTTCGAAACCTCAACAGCAGAAGATGGTATAATTTGTCGGAATGCAACTTATACGAGGATGGAAATTCAAGAGGGTGGATGTCACATAAATCGTATGTAGAGGTACATTGGGAAAAGAGGTTATACTAATGATTGTCTAAAGATCAAGGGAATAGGGACAGTGGACTTCACGAATTCTTTGTTACTTGTCAAGATATCACAAGAGGTTGTGTGGTGAAAAAAGAATACTATTGCGATGGTTCATTATCATCAATCTACCAAGTGGTGATTCGGCATTGAGTTTCCCACATTAGGATCACCAAACGTTGATTCAATATTTGGGTTGCCCAAATCGGGATGCCCAAACGGCGACTAAACATTTGGATTGATCCAATGAGGAATCTGGAATCGTGGTGACTGAGTATCGGGGTTGTCGAAATCGTGAGGCCCATACAATGGGAGACACTGATCGGCGACCCATCTCACGGCAGGGGCAAGATATGCCCGGTCGATCTCACTTCCAATCTCCTCCCAGATATCAAAAGCATGTCCCTTATCAGGTACGCTGATCAACTTGTTCTCCACCCCTTTCCCATCTAGTGCGGTCTTGAAATCATGTCCATGCGAATTGTCGAAGATCTGATCCATCTGCCCCATCACTTGGTAGACGGGCGGGTAATCAACAAGTCGTGTGAGCTGCAGTGGACCTACATACACATCAGGTCACATCTAGTCTGTCAACATTGGGGAAGCTGTGTCTTACTAATTGCATCAATCTCTGCCGGGCTCGCGGAACCCCTCGCTGGTAACGCCAATTGACCGTTCCGGCCTCGTGGCAAACCCCTGATCAGGAATTCGGCAATGACACTTTCAGCAAAGATCTTCCTGCCCATCAATTCCCGGGGGGTCATGTTGTTGTCCGTAAGCCACTGGGGAGAGGAAGATTCGGTGGGGGGCGCATCAAAAGTGGTTGCAGCAGCAAGAAGCAGTGGAACTTCCGGGATGGGTGGAAGCAATTCGCGATAACCGGTGGCTTCGGTCGAGACATTGTGCAGATTCGTTGGTCCGTACATCGAGAGGATCGCTTCCGGTTTGATGCTCCATAACTTGGGCTGCTACTTGTCAACATCGATCCGTCCGGCATGAGGAGAGCACTCACCGTCAGGAGTGCCAGGTGTGCACCGGCTGAGCCACCAACCACAACGATTTTCGCTGGATCGACCACCATTTGTGGAGTCGTTTCTAGGTGTGGAAGGCAGTCCCTCAACCAGAGCTCGACGTCGCGAACGTCTTCAAGTTGGCCAGCCATGTTAGTCTCCGGGAGGAGGCGGTAGTCCATTGCGGTCACAACGAACCCCAGAGTGAGAAAGTGGTGGAAGAGGGGGCGACAGTAGTCCCAACGATTTCCGCCGAGCCACCCGCCGCCATGGATATACAACATGATGGGGCGAGCATAATCCCCAATCACCGGCAGATAGATATCGATAGCAATAGGGATTCCATTAACTACCTTGTAGATACACTTCTGCGAGATGGGAAGTGGTGGGGGTCGTTCCATGACAGGCGATTTGGTGAAGTGAAGGCTCGAGAACTGCTGGATAGCTTCAAAGAGAGAAGGAAGGGAAAGTTAGACAGGCTCAGGTGGTGGGGAGGATGGAGGTGTGGAGGATAGGGTCGAGGTGTGGAGGACTTTCCTTCGTTTTTATGCGAGGGGGGCATCTCGAATTGCACCATGGTCCTTGGTCAAAGTAGTGAGGGCGGCATAGAAAAAGAAACTTGGGGATTTGCCGCGATTAGCTGGGGATATCAATAAAGCAGCCTCGTCTGCGATGGTACATCATGTACATGAAGCCCGCCACCATTACGGAGGGATATATAATCCCCTTCCACAAATATCCTCGGTCGACAAGAATTGGAACCATCTTGACCTTTACCGCCAGTCACCCCACACACGCACTCCATCACTCACCATGTGCCACTATACTCAGGTCGAGTTTCGATGTGAGCATCTCCGCTATACTGTTCGCAGATGGTGTGACAAGTATATCGAAACCCACAAGCGTTGTCACCCAATAATTGTCGCAATCGAGTTCAAGTAAGTCGGTTGCCCTCCGCTCGGATCCAAGTACTCACCCCCATCCCAGGCAGGTTGACTGTGGGAGTTGTCGTCCACCCCAAATGTTTCCGTCCTGGATGGAAGGCAAGGTCTTGACCCCCACGCCCAAGAAGGCATGATAGGAGCGGGAGAGGAGCGGCCCATTTCTTGCTTTTGCGTCCGCTCTGTCAGGTTGGTCCTACCAAATATCCAGCTCGCCCTGCCCATCACTGACTTTCCGGCTGCAGCGAAGACGTTCCGGAACAGACAGGCTCATGGGTTGGCTGGAAGATGGTTCCGCTCTATGGAATGGGGGGTTTTTTTTTTCTTCTTCTTTTTTTTTTTGGATCGTAGTCGTGGGGCCTTGCGGGAGAGTTTCATGGATGATACCCCGCCTCTCGAGACCCTGACCCTGACCTTGACCCGGTCCATGGAAAATCCTAGATAGGGGGAGCGTATGGCGGCAATGAAATAAATGTTAAACGAGACCTGATGCCGCCCATTTGCCAGGAGAAAAGCCACGAAAAAGCCATGAGTCCGTCAAACCCAATAGGAGGCGATGCCTTAGCGAACGCGCCGGCGAGAGCCAGCAGGAAGCAAAACTTTTCCTCTTCTCTTCTTTTCTTTTTGTTACACGACGTTGCTGGGAAAACAGCTCACCGAAACTCACCGCCAGTTGGGTGGCGTGTCGTGGTGGTTGAATGCTCATGCTGCTGATCAGCATTCTCGCCCTCAAGTCGTCGAGAACAATTCGCTCAGGGGCTGCACGTCGACAGCCTCACACAACCCACTGCACTTCCGCGTCGCCTCAACGCGTGATCACCCCCTGACTTCCGGAGGGGGGATTGATTTGCGCTTTTCGGGGAGATCATACGCATCGATCTGCACCCATGCTTGACAGGCCGCGGAACTCTATCTTGTTTTCTCTTCCCCGGTGCGCTGCTCGATTTTCCGATAGGGTAGGGCAGGACGTGGGTGGCGATGATATCCCAACCACCAGATATTCTTTGTTGGGCATGTATGTGCGAAGGGAAGTATTGGAATGCAATGCCACCGTGGGCTTGCGTGGAGGCAGCAGGCCGCGACCAGTGTCCCGTGTTCTCGTGGTGCAGCTCGATTATCAAGCCTGACAGCTGTTATGGCCCCGTCGGCCCAAGAAGAATGGCCGAAGGAGAATGAGGGAGGGAGGGATCTTACTCACCCTTCACTGTATGTCCTCATTTCGCTGCTGCAGACCGCTCATCCTCGAGAAGGAAGATATCCTGTAGCTTTCTCAATCCATAGACTTGACTTGTGACATTGATTGACTTGTGACATTGATTGACCTGTGACATTGATTGACCTGTGACATTGATTGACCTGTGACATTGATTGACCTGTGACATTGATTGACACCACGAAATAGTTGTCATCATAATTAGAATTATCATCGCTATCATCACATCGTGACTATCAACCAGTCTCGTCCGCAGCAAAACTCCATCGTCCATAAGTCTATGATGTTCTAATCATACATTGAATCTCGGAAATCGCACACTTTGAAAGACCCATAAGCACCCAAGCTGATAAATGGAAGCCCGCGATTCTCTCCCTCCCTCGAATCTCCTATCCTCTCCTGCTCCGATGGATCAGAACTAATCGATGCAGATCGGATTCTTGGGACCTCCTTCCCGGTAGAGGAGATCCTCGATCCACCACTCCACCTCCACGCCGACGTAGTCCGTCTTGACATGGATCGCGTTCTCGGTCGTCCAACGGCGAAGCACCGCCAACAGCCTGGCATGTATATATATGTCGGGCTGATTGAGCCAAAAATCGAGATCCCCATCCTCTCGAGTAGCGTCCGTCACCCAGCCGTGGTGCCACAAGATGAAGCCAGGGCGGTGGGGTGCGCCGGCCAGCGAGATGCGCTGCGGCAAGCCCTCATTCGGATTCTCTTCGACGTCGCTGCTGATGTCCTTGGGAGAGCGATAGATGATATTATAGGAGAGGTCGAAGGTAGGAGGTATGCTGCACACGATGTAATCCGAGCTGCTGTCTGTGGGGTGAGATGCATGCATGCAGTTATTAGCCAGCGGATTCTGAGAAGACCTGATCAGTAGAATTGAAAATTACTTACGGATGAATCTTGCGAATCCACTTTGGCGTCTACCGGCCCGAAGTGGATGATGGCGAGGAAGTGCATCGCGCGCAACGGTATGGGTCGGAGACTGCGAGCCACTGGCAGGAGCCGGAGCCGGAGACGGAGACACATTTCTCGTCAACGGAGATGGAGGCACATTCACATCGGAAGGAGACGTCGGTACGAAGAAGGGAAACGGAGGGGTATCTGGAGGAGAGGTATTGTGAGGAGGGGGATATCGAGGAGGGGTGGCATATCGAGGTGTCGCATATCGAGGAAAAGGAGATTCATATCGAGGAGTAGCATTTCGAGGAGGAGTGGCATTTTGAGGAGGAGNAGGAGGAGAGGCATATCGAGGAGTGACATTTCGAGGAGAAGGAGAGGAACTTCGAGGAGAGGGAGATGCGTCGGTCAGAGTCACATTGACCGGAGACAAAGGCACATTGATATCGTCAAGAGTCATCGGTATGTAGATAGGAGTGCGACAGGCGTCGAGAAATGGGGTACCGGGAGGAGATGGCGATTCATCGAAAAGATCAGCATCGAGAAAGAAGGTGGTCGCGTTGGGGAGATCCGACGGCGAACCAGGAGCAAACGGAGCAAACGACATATTGATTAGTCAAAGTCGACTGATTGATCAAGAGTGAGATGGGTTGTTGAGTAGGTGAAGTGATGGGGTGGGAAGACGAATGAATGAGTTGTCGTGGTGGGGGAGAATGATGAGAAAGAAGCTTGTCGTAGTAGGAGAGAATGATGAAAAAGAAGCTTGTTCGTGGTGGGGGAGAAGTGATGATGATGAGAAGCTTGTCGTTGGTGGGTGATGGTGATGATGGTGATGACGATGAGAAGATTGTTGTAGTGGGGAAGGAGGATGGAGATGATGAGAAGAAGCTTGTTGTAGTGGAGGAGAGGAGGAGGATGAGGAGGAGGAGGATGAGGATGGTGATGGTGATGTGAAGGTGATGATGATGATGATGATGAGTAGAAGAAGATGGTGGGAGGAAGCTGAGTCAGCGGGGGCTATCTTAGCGCGATCTCGGTTCTGGGGCACGGTGCCTGATTTTCCAGGCTCACGGGCCAGACTCGGCTAGACTCGGGCTGGATTCGGGCCCGATAACTTAATGTCCGATGGGGAAAACTAACTTCTAGACCACCACCACCACCACCATCACTACCACCACCACTACCACCTATGGAGAGGGAGAGAGAGAGAGAGAGAGAGGAGGGGAGGGGGATCCTGGGTACAAGCTATTTATTTGGCTTTTGTTGCACGTCGAATATAGCCGTGGGGGGTCGATAAATTTCTTACGCGCGTGGCGAAAAAGAAGGGAGGGGGATCGACAGACTGGCCATGAAAAGGATGATGGATGGATGACGCGCATAAGTGTGAGGCTTTGTTGACGGTCTGGGGAGTTAAACATGGGGATTGTTGCCTATCTGGCGGTTCGGCCGTGGGAAGGGGATTGGTTGATGATGGGGATGGGCAGCGGGGGTGTTGGCCGTGAGCAGGGTTAAGGGGCCAATAGAAGCCGAAGAATGTGCATTTCGAGGGTTTGTTGCATGTCGCCTTGGCCGTCTCGAGGGAAAGATGGATGTGAAGAATGGGAGTGAAAGAATGAGAACTCCAGGGTTGGAGATTGGGAATGGAGATGGGAGTTGGAATTCTGGGTGATATCAATATTGGATTGTCCGACTTGTTGGAGCATATTATCGGCTCGATTACAAAATCCCTATTTGATACGAACCAATTGATCGCGATCTCGTCAAGATATATCTTCATGTCAAAGAAGAGTTTTTCAGATATCTTGGACCTTGTCGCCTTGGGGGATGAATATAGAGCGACATAGATCAGCAACGTCAATTTTGTTGATCAGGACAATTGTGCGGGACGACTTCACCAATGAGATATTGTGGTATAGGTACAATATATTATTGCGAGGAAAAATAATATTTATGTTTATTTTGCTTTTAATATTAACATTTATCGCAATCTTGATATTTATATCGCACACAATATTATGATTACGTTAGAACTTCAAAAGTAGATTAATGCGAAATGCCTAAAAGTTATATAATGATAATTTTAAAACTATATAAAACACATGTGCAAACCATCTGGTCTTGGTATTTGAGATGGGATGAACGGCCAATTTACTCGTGATCACGTTTTTATTTAAAGCTTCATTTTTCCCTGCTTCTGGAAAAAAAACATAAAACAACCAAAAATAATAATTAAAAAACAAGACAAGCTTCATCTTGCTCTTGTAAAAATGTGTCTATACAAAAATAGTTCTTGCAAAAACAAACCCGAACATATCTTATCTTTTGCTAATATAAACTATACCCGCCAATATCTTGTCAAAGAAAAACACACATTAATTAACAACAAAAGCTATACGGCCGAAGTGGCCCCGTATGATTCAGAATATTGTACCTGCAAGTTCACTTGTAAATCATTAGCAGTGAATCATTAGGATTTATTAGAAGACACTTCTCGGATATATAAAGAACCTCCTCCTATCTTTTCCTAGCCATAGATTTCAATAATAATTTTCTTCTCTTTGGATTTTCCCCCCCTCCTCCCCTCCTCAACCAACGGGTGTTCGTCTGTCCCATTGCATCCATCCATCACCGCCTCACATGTGACTGTGCGATGTCCCGTGGGTAGGCCCAACCTGTCGGGATATAGGGGCTCAGATCCTGATTGATCCATGGACCCCAGAGTCCGTCACACCATGACTCCTGCCCGTTTGGTACGTTCCGCCGTGTTTCTGTAGCCCGGCCTGGCTGCCACCGTATTGCTTTGGTATTTAGCTGATACAGGACTTGCCTGATAGAGTCGTTGTGAGCCATTCACCTGCCTTTTCATATGCCTCGGATGTTGCACGTCAGCATAATGAGAGGTGTATGGTGGAAGCAAAGCTGCAGACCTCCAGTCACCTTCCTCGCCCGTGAAGCACAGCATCTACGCAACGAGGTTGACAATGATAGCTGCAGCGGCTATCATGAAAAAGAAATGCCGATTTCTGTCTCGTAGTTTTCCTTTCTTCATACGCTCCTCCGTCTTCCCTTCCAATGGTTTGCACACCGGGACAAATTCATCCAGTGGATCATTCGAGAAATGCAACTACTTCGTCGTCTCACCACAGAAGCTCCCGAGCCGCGATCATTTCACGATGACAAGCCATCGCTCTTAGTATGCTGGTGGTGCACCATTTATGCTCTCGTAGTCATCCTTTTTCGAGTTTGTGGACGATATGTCAGGGCTGAGAAACTGTTTCTCGAGGATGGGATTATGCTCTTAGCTATCATTCCGCTCTTTATTCGGATGGCCCTCATTCACGTCGTTCTACTTTATGGAACAAATAATGTCATTGCTACCAGCCTGACAGAACTGGCAATTAAGCATCGAGAGATTGGAAGCCAGCTGGTCTTGGCGTCACGAATTATATATGCTGCATAGTAAGTCTACACGCCACCAATGCCAAGCAGACACTGACTGGATAAAGTTTATGGGCCATCAAGTACAGCCACAGGTGAGTATCCTCGTAGAACGTTTTCCAATTCGAGAATATCGCAGGAACGGTGAAGCTTTTATTCTTTCAACCCCTATATCGAGTCTTCACTCTTAAGACTCTCCTAGAGGAAGAATACTAACATTGAGATTCTCACGTCCACAGCACATTTTTACGTACACTGACGGCAAACACTTGGCAAAAATCTCACGATCGGATGTTAAAGTACCTACACATATTGCTAGCCGTGACCTTCGTCGTCGTAGTAATTAGCGACCTCTCCGGCTGTCAACCCTTCTCACACTTCTGGCAAGTCACCCCCGATCCAGGGCCCCAATGCCGACAAGGCTCCATCGTCTTCCTCACCATCGGGATCCTGCACATGCTCACAAACATAACTCTCGTCCTCTTCCCTATTCCCATGATCTTAAAATCCCAAATATCTCAAACACAGTGAGATTATGCTCCTCTCTCTCTCTCATTTCAACACTGCTAATCACGACAGAAAACTTTCCATTATCATCCGTCTCAGTCTCCCTCTGCTTAGTGTCGCATTCACAATTTACCAACTTCCCGCTGTCATCGAACGCAACAACGATCAAAGGTTCCGTAGTCTTCTCGCCTCCTTCGATATCCTGATCGCTACTGTGACTACCAATGCGGTGGTTTTGGCTTCGCTGTTGCAAGATAGAGGGTATAAGAAGGTGAGGTACAGAATGGGAGCGTTGGGCTATGGGGTTATAGAGCGAAGGTTAGTGAGGAGTGAGAATATGTGCGAGAGTACTGAGGACTTGGCGATGGTAAATATGGACGGGAAGAGGATTGGGGATCTTGGGATCGTGATAGAGGAGATAGACATGCCGAGGGAACTGAAGGAGATCAGGGTGAATTCAACTTGGGAGGTCAAGGTGGAGAGGATGGTTAAAGAATAACCAGTATTACTAGTGATGAAGGTAGAATAAAAGACTCCTTAGCGTCTGCGATATCCATGTCCCAAGCTCAAGGCTGACAATGAGAGCGATAGGTCCTTTGAAATATGCCCCACAGTCGGTCCTGGGCAATCTTGAGCTTATTGCTTCTTTGCCTTGTAAGTGCGAATGTCCTAAGCTCACTACGGACATTGAAAGCGACGAAGTACCTGACAGATCCCATACCCATTCCTGGAAAACCTGGAACCTGTCTTACCGTCACCTCATTTTGATTCTGCCAAATCTCTAGACGAAAAGCAGGTATGGAAAGTCTCGACTTTTGCCATTTCTTTCGGGCCTCCTTCCCCATCGTTGCAACCTCGAAACATCTCGGTAGCCTTTCGGCTGAGCGATAGGCTCCTGTGGTAGTGCAACTCCGAATGGGTAATAATCAGTAAGATAAAATTATTCTCTCTAAGGCCCTATCGTGTTTATCCCCATAGGTATCTCTATTGTCTGGCATAACAATCAGCCTGAGATGGGTTATGTCACCTACAGAATCCCATATATCGTCCGAACCACCCCTACCTCATGCCCTCCCTCCCTCCGTAGCTGAGATAAACAGTTATGGTAAAGAGAGAGAGAAGACCAAGCGCATTCCGTGATCAATCAGAGCTGTGAGGAAAATATAAATTTGCGAGGCTATGTTCTTCTCACATCATTGAACACTTGTGATCTTTTTTATACGCATCAAAGCCGAGGAGAGAGAATATATAAAACATTACATATCCTCTTGGCTATGAAGCCCAAACCCCCCCCGTCCCCCACCCAACACCTCGAACTCCATACTCCAACGCAGAAAGTACAAGATGTTTTAACTCCAAAAGGAAGCCGTCCACTGGGGAAGGGGAAGTGCTTTCTCCGTTAACTGCGAAAAGGTCATCATTTATCCTCAGAATACGGCATAGAACCCCTTAGTGCCATTATAAAACTCACATCTGCTATAGTTCGGAGCTTCACACTCGCAGTAGTTGCCAAATCGCCATGAACCAGAACCTCATCATCAGATATGAAGCCATGAATATTTGGTTCACTCTGTCAGCTCCCATATAGCGAATATCAATGTTAGAGATCGGGCGTAGCTAACACGGCGCGCTTCTTGCCCTTGGCTGGATTTGCCCTTCGGTTTCTGGTATTCGTACGCCTGGGGGGGTGAGGGGTAGAGGGGGCGCAGCAGGCTCTGCGTCTGCCGCGTTGGGAGCCACCGAGAGCGGTCCGGGTGTGTAAGGCCGGGTGTTCACGTAGTTGTCGCACTGGCTGAGAGTTTTGGCCGTACGAACGCGGATATACTCGGTTTGAGTTCTGTGGCGGCCAGCGTAAAGCGTTGCCCTGAGCCAGGGTTCGTACTGAGGGTGAGCTTGGATCTCTTCAATCGTGGCGAGGTCTGATTTTTCGGCGTTTGGGGTTGCTCCATGCAACCAGCGGCCACCCAGCTTCAAGGCCTTCCCATCAGGACCGGCAAAAGGTCTTCCAATGTGCTCACTTCTGACTCGGACCTTCATACCTCTGACGAAAGGTACTTGGAACAGCGTCCCTTCCCATGGCGCCACGACCCCGAGCTCCTTTCCCATAAGCAGCACACCAATAATGTGATCACTTATTATATCTTTGGCATAAAGGCCATCCTTCACCATTTCGACCAAGTCGATCAGATGTATTGTACCCTCTGATACATCGAGGACGGACCGCTGGCTGAGCTCGGCGGGAGTTGGTTGTGGTGTCATTGTGGGAGCCGGTGGGGTGCTATTGTTGGAAGCAGAAACAAACTATAATGGCACCTAGGCAAGAAGGCCTCTGGTAGAGAGCGGGTTTGGAGATGAACACTACAAGGCGCGCTACAGTGCTATACCCGTTGAAAAGAAATGATCTATTGAATGAAACGGCTTGTGTAGCGAATCGATTTTTGGGGTTCCACCAGTTCCACAGGGATAGGGTCTGGAAACGCAGGGGGACGCAGCTCTGTCGGAAAATAATAAGCAAAATGAACGAAAAACAAATGCGAATAGAATGAATGTTGGAGATGGAAAGAGGGTATGGAGGAAAGAAAGGCGAAAAAGAAAGAGACGGAGAATAAGGTAGGTAGGTTGAGGGTTGAGGGTTGAGGGGTGAAGGAAAGAGGTGTATAATATCTACTAGTGTACAATGAGCAATAGGGGCAGGCTCGCCTAGGTCACATGCTCTGTGAGCCCTAATACTGCCTAAGGCTATAACACAGACAATTGGGGCAACCTGGTTAGTTATGGTCTACTATGAATGGTGGAAACGCAGACAATTCGAGAGTAACTAATTAGTTTGTCTTGTCAAAAGGAGACCAAAGTGAGGTGGATTATTTGTTATTGACTGATATTATCCCAAAGGCTTGGAACTGTAAGCTCTGGGCAGGTATCCGTTATATTGTGTTGGTTTCGAGTGTATCAATGGTAAAGGGGAAAATGTACTCAACAAGGTTGTGGTATCATTTGCTGCATTCTTATCAAGACACTCATTGCCATATGGGCGAGAGCTGATTCGTTCAAATTTTGAGGATCAAGGTAAAGAATAAGATCCTAGCTCATTATTCATTGGATTCCTTCATATTTGATATGCATCTTCGATCCTTTCTCGCAGATTCTTGCAAGGGGCGAATATCCGCAAAAACTTGCTTCATCAATTGTCTCCTCTTGCAAACAGGCTGGTTTTATTCATGCCAATACCTTCTGTTATCGATCTCCTCTACGGATAGTAAAGGCGAATGCGAAGTTATTTTCACTAAGGTACTACCTTTAGGTCTATAGCGTCGTGAGCGGTAGTGGATGGACCAAACGACCCTTCGTTGAATACTCTCTATGGGCCAGTGCTCACATTCAAACCTCGCAACATGCTTGGAAATCCCCTTCGCTCTCTCTTCCTTGAATGCATATACCCTTCATCATGAGTCATAAATTAACCACTCTCGATCCTTTCGAAGACTAGAGCTATTACCAACTCTTCTACAGTTCCTGTATCGGCTCATTACCACTCCCTCTAGCGCTTTGATGAACTCGCAGCCGAAACGGAGACGGTCGAGGAGATGATAACGAGAAGTGACGGATTGCGGAGCAACGACTTGTAAAAGAACTTCGTCTATCGGATATCGAAGGAGCGCGAACGAATCGAATACGAATCGAGGAGTGCGGAAGGCTCTGCCACTGCCGACATTAGGACAATGGCACACGAGATCGTTGGTCAAGGTGAGAAGGCTGAGTAACGAGACACTGGGCAAAGGCAGCCAGGCCGGGTCATGAGAGCTAGGGTTCGTCGATGCATGGTAACCGTCCTCAGCCTTATCGAACCCTGAGATAAAATCTAATAGGAGCAGTGGTAGAGGCTACGATGTGATGTGGCGGTTAGTGGAGACAGAAGACAGGGTAGGAGACGCAAAGTCAGACGAAAGGTTGAATATAAAAGTGTATTTCTACTGCAGAAAAAAAAAGAACCCTTCTACTCTTAACTACCTTCAAGCATAGAACTATCATATCGAATCTACTCTCTCCATTTTCCCTTAACAGTCTATCCTCCAAGTCCACAATCCACATATAGAAAGATAGGCATGAAGGATGCGCTCAAATCGCTGAGCGGCAAGATTAACTCAAAGAATGTCAGCAAATTCATGGTCAAGTTTCCCAGCAATATTACTACGAAAGACAATGTTATCAAGACCGACGACCTCCTACCAGCTTGATTGCTTTCGGACGGCCGAGCAAATCCAAACTTAGCAAGTTGAATCGTGGCCTTCCGTGTGTGACTCAAGGTTTGTCAATGAGCATTAACAAGAACCATGCGCCAGACTTAAATGCCCCAATTCCTACGCTTCTCTACTTCAAGATTCGCACACGTATTTCCCATTCGGAGGTTCAGCGCAAAGACAGGCGCAACAATGGAGACTTCTAGAGCTGGAGAAAAATTAAAAACATACTCTGAGTCCGAATTGTCGAAACTGGCTTCTGCCGCCTTTGAGTCATATGCAAAAATAAACCTCCCTGAGCTCTTGAAAGCTGCAGATGGATCAGAATTAAGTATAGAAAACTATATCGAGAGGAGAGATGCTGCATACGGGAACGTACTTGCTGGTGGGACTTTGACTGGAGAAGGGAAGCCAGGAGATGCTGAGGCCAACATGAAGATGCATCTCACCAACCTTTCGGGGGCCGCGAAAGCAATACAAGAAAACAAGATCTTCGGTGGAGCTGACGAGATACTTTTGCCTTATCTGGATTCTTTGTATAAGGAATCCATAGACGGGAAAGACCATACCATCTTCATGAGTATCACGAAGTACTGGGAAGACCAATTCATGGGAGACATGGATATGTTGAATATGTCATGAGACCAGATGTTATCACGCGAGTGAGTGACTTCATACGTCCCTCAGATTATTGTTTTCGTGGAGCAGATCATCAAGAAGGGGTTTGCGTATGAGTCAGATGGATCTGTGTACTTTGATATTGCTGCTTTCGAGAAAGGTGGCAATCCATATGCCCTGAAAGTCGAAATGATAAAGCATTGCAAGAACAAGGCGAGGGCTCGCTGTCAAAGAACCTGGGTGGCAAGCGTGGAGCAAGTGATTTCGCTATGTGGAAGAAGTCAAAAGCTGGAGAGCCTGTTTGGCCGAGTCCTTGGGGAGAAGGTAGACCGGGATGGCATATTGAGTGCTCGGTGATGGCTTCGGACGTTCTGGGATCTAAGATGGATATGCATTCGGGCGGAATTGACCTTGCTTTCCCCCATCATGACAATGAATTGGCTCTGAGCGAGGCTTACTTCTGCGAGCATAGCACGCCTCACAATTGGGTCAATTATTTTCTGCATATGGGACATCTGTCAATTACGGGCTCGAAGATGTCAAAGTCTTTAAAGAATTTCCAGACCATCAAAGATGCGTTGAAGACGGTTTATACCCCGAGGGGACTGAGAATTGTCTTTTTGATGAGCAGATGGAATAATGGTGTCGAAATCTCGCCAGATATGAGGACGATGGCAGAAGGGTGGGAGTCAACAGTAAACGTTAGTATTCCAAAGATTCAATTAGACAGTGCTAACACCAGATAGAACTTTTTCGTCAATGTTAAATCATTGCTTTTAGATTCGAGTTCGGCAGACATCAAGTCTCTATCAATTAGTGACTCTTCTTGTAGACTGCAAGAAGTTCTAGATAAGTCTCAAGCGGAACTGAGAGCAGCATTATCAGATTCTTTCGACACTCCTCGAGCGATGCGTGTCTTGGGCGACTTGATCAAGGAGGCAAATATCCATATCAATACCTCCAAATCTGACATGGATACTCGCGGGCTGGAGTCAATAGCAAGATGAGTTACAAAAATTGTTGGAGTCTTCGGTCTTAATATCAATGCAAGCCCACCTTATAACAGTCTAGGATAGGCAAGTAGTACATCAGACAGCAAACTCAACGCCAAAGAGATCATCGAACTCTATTCTAGAGTTCACAAAAAAGTTACTGGAGAAGTCAAGGACCTTGGCTTACATTCGGAAGTCCTCGACAAGCTGATGGCAGTTGACGTCGACGCCGAAGTTCAGACTTTCTTCTCATCAAGAACCAATGACCCTGAAGCCCTAGCCATGCTGTACCTCCGCACCGTCTCCAAGATCTGAGACGAACTCCGAAAACTCGCCCCTACCTCACCCTCCATGAAGCAGATCATCTCCCTCTCCGACCATATCCGCGATGTTGACCTCCCCTCCTTCGGCGTGTACCTCGACGATCGGGCTGACGACCAAGGCGCTTTTATCAAGTTCATTCCCAAAGAAGAACTCCTGGCCCAGAAAGAAGAAAAGGCCGCCAAGGAAAGAAAAAGGGCAGCGGCGAGAGAGGCGGAAAGACTGGCAAGAGAAAAAGAGAGATTAGCGAAGGAGGGAAAGGCGAAAGTTGGTCCCGTGGATATATTTAGAGACGATGAAAGGTTTAGTGTGTTTGATGAGGAGGGGATGCCCACTAAGACGAAAGAGGGTGGGGATATACCGAAGAGTACGTTGAAGAAGTTGAGGAAGGAGTGGGATAGACAGAAGAGAGCGCATGAACAATGGAAGGCGAGTACGTGAAAGTTTCATGCTCAACTTGGTAGGGCTTGTACTCAAGCGCAGCTATGCAAACTGAACAATTTGAGTGTTCTTAAGGGCAGTCATCGTGAAATGAAGGAGGCTGAGGGAAATCCAGTGTGAGCGTTTGGAAGCTACGGATTCTCTTCTATCGTACAGACTAAGCTGCTTGCATTAGCTGTAACCAACCCTCCTCATGATAGGCAAATTCTATGGAGTCAAGATACCTCTCCCTCTTTACAGGGATATCTTTGACCTAACCCATACGTGCCGCCACATCTATATGTTGAATTATAATTAAATTGATTGCAGAAATATTTAAAGAAAATACAAAAACAAGCCTTTTTTTTATTTTTTTTATTTTTTTTTACATATTTAAATATATATCGAGTCAAAATTAGAACAAATAATAGTATTATTATTTATCATAAATGATTTAGGGAAAAACCTTAGAGAAAAATCAATACGAAGTAGCTTACCATTGTCTAAATCATGGCCTACACGAACCGCCTTACAAGAAAGCGATTTATTATAATAATAGTGCAGTAAAGGAACTTTGTAAACCCCGCTGATAAACCCGAATTCCGCCAACACGTAACCCCGCATAAACGGGATAAAGCGAACCAATTCGGAACGGCTGGAAGGATTTAGCCCGCCTGATTGATAATACCGGCTCAGTCGGCTTTGTAGGATGGAATAAAAGGAACTGCTTCCCCTGCTGGTTGGCTATACTGCTGACATATGCAGCGTTGTGGACGTCAACCATCGAATCCCAAGTAACGATTGAGAGATTACTTTCGCAAGATACAGACCAAGGCATAGTATTTCTGTGGTGAAAATCGATGGTTCTTGGCAAACACAAAAGCTTAGGGAGGTAAGTTGTAGGTATCTCATTGCCTTTTTTTATTGTTTCGTGTCCATATAGCACTATCTATCCATGAATACTTGTGTCCTGCTGTCTATACACAGATAATCCGCCCATAATAACCGCACTGAGGGATTGCGAAAAAGAATGACACAAGACAAGAACCCCAAGATGAAGCCCCTATGTACATCGAATGCAGTACCATCGCTGACAGGCAAGAATTGTTTTCCGGAACGCCATACTGAGAGATGATAACGAAAAAGATTTATCGTACAATGAAAGGCGCGCTAGAACAAGGCGTTGAATCTCATATACTTAATGAGCTATGGACAGTAGTTGTGTTAGGGAATCAACCTGGGAGGTTTGATATACATGGTCGACAAAATGGATGGAATACTGGAAGTCTGGAGATGTTAGTCTGGTACGACTTGATTACACGGAATAGCTCACCAACCATGTACTTCGAATCTTCAACGATCTAGCTGCCTTTAATCGGCGCATTCGAGTTCTGTTCATTCTTCCAGAACCCACCTCCTACAGCTTTCGATATTCCAACTCCAAGCCCGACAGCCAGACCCACAACCACCAAGGCAACCAATACCTTAACCCAAATTCTTGTCTGTCGATCCAAGCCGGCCATGCATCCGCAGACACCGACCTTCCGCTTCTGAATCCTCATCGCCTTTTTCTTCTTCTTCATTTCCTTCTGGCCGGGCCAGACAGTACATTCCGGCCCGCCAACCTTGGTCTTCAAAAGAGCAATACTACCCCCACTGCATGGCGTCTTTTGTGGTGTTAAGCAGGCTTCGAGATCGGTATCGTATGCAGTGTCGACGTTGTTGTTCTGCCTGTATTCGGATTTCTGCTTTTCGACGGAGGATCGAGACGGGTTTGGGTTGTAGGAAGGGGATAACGGGGAGGTCTCATGATGAAGCGATTTCTCGTCGTGGGTGGTGCGAGTTGGCGTTGGCGTTAAGGAGAGGGTGGAATCGACATCTTCGATAGTACTCATGACGTCTATCGACTGATTCGATCCTTGTCGAGCTGGAGACGGGCGAGTGACTGTAAGGACATTGGCGCCCGGGGAGGGTTTCTCATCGAAGTTCAACATGCTGGCGATGGCGTATGATATGGGGGTAATAGTTGTTCAGGAAGTCGGAGGTGGTCGATAAAAGGGGGTCTGAGGATGCTACTTTGATGCTGTTCTTATAGAAGGAGCGAGCCGCAGGTAAGTTTTGTGTTGGAGGAGGAATTAATTGATCTCAGGAGGTTGACTCCCTTCGCGCAAAGCAACCAGATGCAATCAGCCGTGGCGGGTAGATCCAACCTCGCACCAGAGCTTCCCGGTGGGTACAGGGCAATCCAGACACAACGAAGCACTGAACTGAAGAGACGTGGTGAGACCGTGGCGGAGATGGTTGGGTGGATGGAGGTGGCGGTTGTCTTCAATATGGAAATGTGTGCAGCGCAGGGCAACATTTATTTCATTCATGCACTTCGCAGCAATAATGTCCCAACTGGGCTCACCACCCGCGGCACGTTCCTAGCTGGGTCGAGCTATCTCGCTAGACACATCAAGCGGATACCTGTAAAACACGCCCATCTAAATCATTGTTGTCTGACTTGATGCCCATGCGACAGATTGAGGACGAACCCCCAATATTGCTACATCCTCAATCTTCAGCGGCCTCCAGAAGGAGATGTTCTGCAGCAAGAAGACCGTCGGGCTGCCCGTTCATTGGCGGCCACCAGGGCCCAGCTCACCCCTTGGCAAACCGCCTTTCAATATTCCAGGTCCACCACCCCGATAAGGCACGTGAGATTATGGTGAGCTGGAAAACTACTACAGTGTGGGTGGAATGTTCAAATGCTGCTCTTACTTCAGGCCAGTTTTCCCCCTCGATCACCAACACGTGACTATACTAATGCACCGGACCGTACGCGATCTTCAGCGGCTGTAGCATCTAGAACCTCATTGGCGGTCTAAGACATGCCGATGTCTGATCCGGCAACTCCTTTGATAACTCGGGATGCTATTAATGCTGCCACCAGAAGCTGGAGCAAGGCTCTCCGTGCCCCATGGTATATTCTGCCCCGATATCTGATTCAAAGTTGGACATACTTCTCATGATGGTCATCTGAAGAGCCATCACGTGGAAATCAATCACGTGATACATGCCCTCTCAGGCATTTCTGCATTTCAACACCTTTTTCCAAAGCACGACCAAATCAGACCGCGGATTTGATCTGCAGTTCAGATCCAAATCTCCACGACGTGCAACAAACTCTTTCCGAGGGTGCCATTTCCCACCAGTCAGTGCGATGCATTTCTACAATCTCCACCTTAGATCCACTAGAACTCCGCTTCCTTCTTTCTATCCTTTAGGCCGTTTTCCCTCCAATCAGGAGTCACGGCTGAGATTCTTCCAATTGGCCGAAGGGATTAGGATCCCGTGATCCACGCTTCAGTTGTTCCCCTTTTGTTGCATGTCGGAGAAGAACGAAACCGTGCAGGACACGAGTCTTTAGAGATAGATTTGATTAGAGGAGAGGCGAGGCTGCTGTAGCCAATGAGGAGAGGTGGATCAAGAGGGGTTGAGAGACGGCATGTGATTTAGGACTCCATTTGACAAAACAATCAAGTGCTTAACTTGTATGACTACTCTATATTCTAATAACTTTCTTCTCTAGTAAAGTTCTAGGTAATATGACTACAGTCAAAATAACGGCCACCTGAAACTCTGTCTCTACTCCTTCACTCGACACGTTTATTGTTGAATGTAGCCAAAACTTCGGCATCCTGACTGTATTTCTGACGATAGGACTCCAGTATTTGCAATGTGACGTTTGAACCGCCACAAATGACGAGGACGATGTTGAGCTTCGCGAACTCGTCCGCTGAGAGCTCGGGGAAGAGAACAGAATGGAGCATCCCATTATAAGCCAGAGCCACACTAACTCCACAAGCGGTCTCAACAAGCATCCTCTCGTCATCTGCAAAGTGAACTGATCCCATGGCTGCGACAGCATCACTCACGACGCAGCTCACCACCTCCTCTCTTTGGGCCCACTCAAAAGCTTTCTCGGCGACCTGAGTCGCCCCCAGGCTCGTAGCTATACTTGTCATCTCGCCCAATCTCGAGAGCCCTCCATGTCTTAAGCTATGAGAGAGGGAGTCCGCGCCTTTCGTCTCCATTGCGAGGATTTTCACCCCCTCAGAATGACCGCCGTGTAATCTCCCGTGCCGAGAAAGTCCTTCCATAATGCCGGCGAATAGGCCGCCACCACCTACACTGCAAACTATTGCGTTGTAAGATTCATCCGCCATCTGGATCTCCAGTTCGTCGACCAATGTCCTGTGACCTTCCCAGAGATCTTTATGATCAAACGGCGGAACATAGACCCCGTTCGGATCATTTGCCAGCAATTCCTCGCGTAGATAGCGATCAGCCTCATCCCAACCATTGCCCCTCTGGACAACATCTGCACCCAAAGTCTTAAGCTTCTCAACCATACGTGCAGAAGTTAGATTTGAGACAACGATGGTAGCTGCCCGCTGGAAAGCGATCGCGGCCGTCGCACAAGCCAGTCCCGCATTTCCTCCAGAGGAACAGTAGAAATGAATAGGTTTTGAAGGGCCATGAGACTGAATTGCTCGCCGCATCAAGTTTGCTATGCCACGGGATTTGAACGAGCCCGAGGGTTGCAAATTCTCGAGCTTGAGATACACATTGCTGAGGAAGATTAGGGATGAGAACACGGCATTAGGTCGAGGGTTTATACCAGCCTGCTATTCGGGATAGGGGCGCGGATCGGATGCAAGGGGTCTGGACCCATGGTGTGGAAGCTGGGAGAGGTTCGGAAATCGATCCCATTATGCCGAAGTTGGATTCTTCTTTCTCTGTTCTGAAAATGACGATGTGACTGGAACTGATTTTTCGTGGACGTTTCGGGGAGAGCTTATATAAGATAAGGGACTTCAAATGTGGATGGTTGAGCCGATGCAAGGCGGGTACAACTTGTATAGGTACCCATATGTATTTGTACCCACCTCACGTCCATCCCTAAGACACTGGTGTGTGTGTCATCATTCTTTAGCTATTTCTTCATAATAATTCAAGATCTAACAAGAAAAATACCGCATTCTTGTTACGCTGTCGATCATCCCGTTGAGAGCCACTTCAGCTTTCACCCCCTGCTTTATTACGACCACCGGCCTGTTTCCAGAATTCGGGGATACCATACGAAAGTTCTATTAAGAAAGAATATAACCTCAAGATTTAAAGACTCAGAGCAGATAGAAACCTGCATGCCGAGTTTATCCGGAAAAGAGGAGTGCTTATACTCGCATTATAATTACATTGTATTGACGACCCTGTCAAATAGAGCCGTATATGTCAGCCCCCTGCTCCTCTCCTCTCCAAAAGTCACTACCATCGTCAATGGATCACGAGTTATAATTATCTCTCTGTATTTTAGTACCAATTCGTTAGAATTATTTGGCCTCGTGATCTGCGGTAGCAAGAGTTTCGTAGAGTTGTGGCTTCTGTTGAGGAATCGTCGGATATTCAAACTGTCCAAACCGCCCTTGCACCGTTTGAATGACTGACGATCAAGGTAGCTTAGAAGCCTCATCCATCAAAGCTCCCGCTTTTAAAGATGATGAAGGGATCAAGATATGTGGGTTGGAAACATCACAGAGAAAATATATAGAGTACTCCGGTTGCTCTCAGTCGCGATACAAGTACCGCATGAAGAGGTTGTTCGTATTTTTGTCCTCAGCTTAACTCTAAACTTCTGTCAACTTAGCTCTGGCTATGTAAGTCTGTAACCCCTCGCAGAGTTGCCAATCCTCCGGCATATCGATATACAAAGCTTTGGCTCCTCTGCCAAACTCTAGGGGGTGCATCTTTGTGATCAACACGTCACCCTTTGCTCCTAAAAACTGTGCATTTACATCTAGTCTGTCTGTGGTAGTCTTGAATCGATAATAGATGCCATTGAACTTCTCGTCTCGTTGGCTCTCGAGCTCTACCATACGATAGTCGACCGTATAACCAGAACCCCAGAAAGGTGTGAGATCTGGCTCATGAAAGAGTGTAGGAGTATCGACATCAATGGTTTCCAAGACCACAAGCGATGGCGGCGATCCATCAGCCGGGAGCCGGAGGGCTTGAAACTTATGACCCGGTGGTTGATAAAGGGCATCTCTCACATTATAGAGCTCGTTGAATAGAGTCTGGTACATTTCTGTGTATTGTCCAAAATGATCTAACAAAATTTAGCTTGCTGCTTGCATCATTTCTTGACTCAAATCATACCGTGTATGCACGTTTTACAGCTGCTAGAGCTGAGATATCGAACAAATGTAATGGAAAAGTTACTTGTGAGAGTTTTGAGGGTTATTGGCTTGAGATAAGAGAACCATGTAAGGTGATTGTCATGCAGGTTGCGCTGGCACGGTGGTATGCGAAGTCACACAGACAGTGTCATAAGTCTGTCTCATCATAATTATTATAGCCATAACCATGATTCGAATCATCTTCGAAGTCGCCGAGAGACTAAGCCGTGGGAATGATAAAAATAATGTAGCTGATATTGGCCGACACCGGCTTGATGACTAGTTAATCACCTTATTCTGCGGCTCTGTCTCTTTTCTGGTATATCCATACCACCCCATTCCAAATCTTGAAAATCTCCGGCGGCCACTGTGCGTCCTTCAACCTTACTTTCTGCAACGCGAAATGCCCTCTCTCTGTCCGAAGAAAATTCACTGTTGGGATAGGAGGGCGATTACCTTTTTTGGTTCGACGTCTTGATTTCTTTCCAAAGCAATACTACCCTATAATTAAACTAGAATAATTCGCCATTCTTGATCATATCTTCTTCCCAACCGATACAATCCCTAGCTGTGTCAGGGTACCAGTCGTTGTAGTCTTGCTCTTCCTCTTCCTCATCAAAATAACGATCTAAATGAAATTCGAGGTCATCCTTGGGTGCCGGAACCCATTCATCATTCTCATTTAAAATCCAGTCACCTAGCGATGCTTCCATCAATATATCTTCATTCCAAGACTCAATCCCTTTTTCGATAGTATCATCGTTCCACCCAAGAGCATTGCTCTTTGATTTCCCATCATAACCCGAACTCTGCGACAGTTTAATCCAATCCTTTATCGTTTCGCGGACATGGACCCGCCAAAATGCCAGTCCGGGTTGACGCAATTTGGTATTGTAAACGTTATATAAGCCCGGTAATAACACAACATTCCACTTGCAGCATTCGATGATCTCGGGTTTCAGGGGACGCTCGTTGAATACTTCATAGCGTCCACCCTGCTCAGGAGCAAAGAGCCGATGATAACGCTTTTTGGTGAGGCTCCATTCTGTCTTCGCTGCCGCGGAGATTGGGCTGTCTTTCTCAACGCACTTCGCTAGGCCGGACACAAACTCCCGTGAGCCTGTCCGATATGCGAGCTCCATGAGCTGAAGGTCTTTAATACCGTTAATAGAAATCTGAAAAAGGCTAAACAAGGCGTCTGAATCATTACGGATATCGAAAACGACTTTAGGAATAGTTGAAGATTCCAGGGTAGTTTTCAGCGACGTTCTACTATTGTTGGTTGTCGAGAAGGCGGCCCTCCCGAGACTATAGATGTCGATAAGGTAAGTGTTTTTGGGTGGGAGCAATATGGAGGGAGAGTATCGATATCGAGCCATGACGGCCCAGGTCAATTCCCTCCAGGTCGAGATACAGCGAGGGAGGGTCAACTGGATGGTTGGTAATACTGTCAAGCAGAGGCACAAGATCTGCCTCTAAGTCGATGAAAGTGATATTGCTTTGAGCTGATGTAGTTGACATGTTTGGTAACGAATTCATCGCTGCTTGTGAGGCTGCTGATGCTTCGATAGTTGTCAAGACCTTTTGGTAAGGCTGTGGATTGCAGACATTGTATTCAGAGGATGGCTGAAGTACTGACCTGTGTGGCGATCCTACATAAATTATATGCCACAGAAGCTATAAAGACTAATACCGATTTTTAAATCTGGTTATAGGAATTTAAAGCTTAGATATACTGTCGGGACTCACGAGGTGATATTCTTTGGCACGGGGCTTTACTATTAAAGCCTACGCAGGTGGAATAACGATGGATTAGAAGTAAGCTAGGGAGCGGGGCAGTAGATAGAGGCAATTCTGCCGGCAACCACCGCCTCCGAGGTTTGGGGTTAAGTTAAGCCAAGCTCAGCACCGCAAATGAGCCTAATTAATACTATCAACAATCAATAACGTATAAACATTCATTAGAAATAATAAAAGCTCAATAATAAAAATAGAACAAAAATAAAATAAAAACATTGTTACGTTACAAAATAGAAGACAAAGAACGATGAGATAAATAAAGAATTCTAATAAAAGAGTTACAAGTGGCCATAGAATCCGGCTTACACAGAAATATAATATAGCTGAAGACGTATTTCTACCCTATATCCCGACTATGAGATTGCTCCATAACTTTGTACCATAGCTTTCAAAGGTACCTGTAGTGCCAATATCCTCGAAGTAATTTAATTTAAAACTCCTTCTAGTGCAAAATGCGCAATACATAAATCGTAGACGTCATGTTCGTCGTACATACTACCCCTCGTTCTCCCTGATCAATAACGACTCCCTCTTCTCCCTTCTCTGTCCCGCCTACCACTATCCTGCCTATCCCATTTATCGTTTCTCTTATTCCCATCCTCATCCTCATCCTCCTCCCATCCATCATCTCTCCTTTCTCTGTCTTCTCTGTCTTCTCTATCCCTTCTATCCCTTCTTCTCTCCCTCTCCCTCCTCCTCCTTCTCCGTTCCTTTTCCTCCCTATACCTCTCCTCCAACTCTTCCCTCTCCCTATGACCTCTCGGTCTCCTCTCCGGATGATGCTCCAAATCATGTTCCTCCATCTTCCCTTCCACCCACTTCTTTTCCCACGGGAAACAAGCAATCAAGCCCAGCATCAATAGAAGTCCGCCTTTAATGCCAATCTCTTTGGTATCAAACGCGGCATCCTTCTCGATTTCTTTGCGGTGGGCGCGGTGATCTGGATGCGCCTTGCTGGGGCGAGGGTCAGGGAGATGAACGAGGTCGTAGAACATTGAGGATACTTTGGGCTGAGGGACGCTGGGCGTGAAGATGCCAAATGTGGTTCTCAAGGACAAGGATGAGATATTTGAGCTTAAGTTTATACGTAAAGGCGACAAAGTTGAGGCACTCGACACATTATTTTGGAGAAGGGCAACAAGAGAAGAGGACCGTTGACGGTTTGATCTGGGACGGCAAGCAGTGCCTTTAGTAATAACCTCGGGATCTTGACCATCTAGCCATGGGAATTTGTTATGCGCGCATCTGGATCCTTGGATTGGCGGATGGCATCATCAGCTGCACAGTGATGTAATGGTATCATGGGGGAAATGCGGAAACGCTAGTATGTACCCGTACCCGCCTCCGCGCCGAAGAAAAACAAATCACGATCATAACATACACTTAAGGAAATCTCTATTTTTCGAAGGTACACTTTACTTGTACCTATGAGAAATATCTTGCTCCACATGCCCGCCTGACTTCAGGACGTTATTTCTATGTGACTTCGCTGCTGAATTCATGCTGTAACATTTGGAGTCAACAATCCCCTTCTCCAATCCCAATAGTTCTTCCTGACCCTATCATACTTGTCTCCCAATAATTTTAGTGCATCATCTGCCTCTCTGATTTTCCCTTGCTCGGCCCACACATCTGCGAGGAAATCTAAAGCGTGACTGCTCTTGACCGTATCCTCGCCACCTGAAATCTTCACAAATTGTGTCGCAAAGCTCTCCAATGTACCCAGCTCCCGTCCTCCCTTTCGCAGTACACCTCTCAGATAATTCCACGGGCTCTGGTTCTGGGGCGCCTTGTACGTACTAGACGTGGCATACTCAATTTCTCGATCCAAAATCTCGTCGGGTATTTTAGGGTCGTGTTCTGTTGCTTTGCTAGGTGTAGAATAAGACGGATTGGAAAAGACGATGAAGAATCGATGTGCCCATGCACTATTATTTCGGATGTCCCTCCGTAGAAGCGTTTCGATCGACTTGATCTCATCGTCATGGAAGAGGTCAAGCTTCCGGACAAGGTATTGTCGGTAGCTCCATACGTGGTAATTCTTGGAATCCTCATCGAACATTTTGGTCATGAAAGCAATCTCGGATTTGGCAAGAGCAGCAATGGATTTTGGATCGGATGAAATAAGAGGATAGAGGGTATCGATTAGGAGGTGGCGGTGATGCCAAATTTGATAATTCTTTGGATTATCCAGAGCCACATCGTTAAGCCATGCAAGTTCTTTCTCAATAGGAGAGGAAAGAGCAAATATCGTGGAAGCTCGGTACAGCCAGACTGTGTAGTGAGCTGCATTCATAGATATTATGTGATCGGTGAGTTCTAGAACACGAGTTGAGTGTTCTTGGGAAGCCATGATTGCTCTGAGGTAACCCATAGCTATAGACCATAATTAGGATATATGCTGTGGATATTCGTATATTACAAGTAAAGAACTTACCCTCCGAGTACTCATCTGTGTATGAAATTGCTGCCAGTGCGCCTGCACCATCATCTTGTGCTAGTGGCACGACATCACTCCATACAGGATCATCGCCGTATCTCGCCATAGCTTTACTTGGGAGTTGTCGCAATAATTTGCCTTCTTTCTGCTCTTCTTTATATCCTATCCCAACTGTCCGTTGTCGACCCCGTTTGAGCCGTATATACCCCGTGAAATGTCCAGTTTTCACCCGCCCTCAGGTTCGCCGTATGTCCCTTATGAACCCTCGTAACCTCTGGGAAGTCGTTTCCTGACCGTTTTGCTGTAGCCTCGCCGCTGCTGGTTCTTTTTAGAGTTCCGATTCGTTTGTCGCTATACAGCCTTTTATACTGGCTTCGTTGCGCTAGAAAGATCCTTTGTCTTGAACCATACTCGAGCTGGGTCAAAGTTGTTGGGCCTTGTTGGAGCTTGGGCGTCAGCAGTGCGGTACATGAGAAAAGGTGTCTAAGGATAGGTGCGAATAAATCCGATGAGTTGCTTCATTACCTGTAGATTTTGTTGGTGTCGCGGGTGAACATGAAGAATGGGTGGGTTCGGTCCTGGAAGAAGTGGTGCTGTACACTGTTGAAAAGACCGAAGACAGCATGCAGCCTCGCCTAAGAACAATATTAAGGTTCCAATGTCAGCCACAGCCTTGCCAACAAGAGGGAGATGTTCAACAAAGCACACATTTTCATAGAGAAAGAACTGCTCCTCGAGAAGTGATCATTATTCATCATAGTAATAATACTAGGTTTTGGCCTATGGTACAGTACAGGAAGTGTAATCATCCATCGCTTCCTGAGCTCCTTGACTCAGTGAAATGCCCCCCCTTCCCCCCCCCCAAAAAGCCCATTTTGTACAAATGCATCAATTAGTCTTCCACTCTCCAAAACTTCCATTCTCCTCTCTCTCCACTTTCACCCTGGACACCAACCAATTCTTCTACTCCATCAATTCCCTCTGCATTGAGAAAATTCTCTTGGTCAATCTCCTCACCCCCATGCTCATCCTCCTCAGTCCCATTCTTAATAACAGCTGGCCAAAGAACTCCTACCCCATCACATCCCAGCGTAGTCTCAAATTTTACATATCCTTCCTCCTCCAAAGTATTCTCCAAACGTTTCATCCTCTCTTCAGAAATATTTGGCCTCAGAAGCGTCATCGCACACCCACCACCTCCTGCGCCCGTAAGTTTCGTCCATCCAATACCTTCATAATCGACCAATTCTCTTATACGTTCAAGGCGAGGGTGCGAAACGCCCAAGGCAACCAATAAACCGTGGTTTATAGTCATCAGTTTCCCCAAGGCCTCAATACTGGACAAGTCGTCGCTGTCAAAGTCATCATGCCCAATAAGGGCCGCTGCACCTTCACTAACTTTATCTATAGCGTTCAAAATTGATTCTGTAATCTGAGGGTGGGTTTTCTTCAGTGTAGCCACCTTTGCGACTTCCGTAGCTGTGGATCTTGACTGTTTCGTATCCACAAGGAGGAGGGGTAATTCAGGCCAGTTCCACAATGGCTTCACACGAGGTGGTTTTGTGTAATCTGTTCTTTGGAAAACAACGGCTTTTCCCTGCGTCGCAACTGTATTGTCGATACCAGAAGGGTTTCCATGGATACACATCTCTCCTACAAATGCCCAGCGATTAATTCGTTCGACTTGAAGACGGCCTTCCTCTGCTGGTTGGTCTGGATGTGGACCAGAGAGCGTACGTAATTGCAATAAAAGAGCACCAGCAAGGCAGACCGAAACCGAGGCACTGCTCCCAAGACCGCCACCAATCGGAAGTGTTGATCGAAGGGTGTAGAGACAGCCCGAGAAACTTTTAGAGCCAAGAGAAAGAAGCAGGTACAAAAACGCCGAAGCAGAGTTTTGATGAACCTTGCGAACATCATCCGGTGCATCTACAGACACACCCGCAAGATGCGGTTTCATAGCAGCAATCAGTTCTGGGTCGAGAGCTGTAACAAGGTCGTAATAGTACTTCTTCTTCGAGGGTTGCGAGAAGGTATCCCATGGTAAATCATCGATATTCCAAGTATGGGAGAGATTGATGTCCGGGAATCTCAGGGATATTGTTCGTTTCGATTTTGACAGGGCAGTGACAAGGAGGTAGCTTCTGAGGGAGACCGAGGCGGCAATGGCAGCCTGTAGACGTATTAAACAGATGGAGAGCAGGTTCTTCGATCGCAACTTACTTTGCCATGAACCACGGCGTGCTCCCCAAAGACGATCACTGCCATCCGAATTAGACAAGACAACTAGATACTGGCAAAGAAGGCCCAACCTTTTCCCGGTGCGGAGACTATGAATGGAGGCATCATAGGACTCGATTGTTTCCTTGCCATGGGGGACTTCCGGCTCCCCTGACGCGTACTCTCCGCGCCGTCAATGGGTCCATTGACCGGGTCGATGCCGTCGTAGCCCATCTCGAGTGGTGGGGAAGAGGAAGGGGTGGGGATTCGAAGAGACCTGGTGGTCGTGGTAGTTGACGATGAGCGAGAACGCAGAGTTATATTGACGGGTGTGCGGCTGATTGACCCTCTGGCTGGCTGACTTGTCATTGCATAGGATACATGCTCTCGAGGGCGTCCGTCGTGAGGGCGCGGAACGGGACAGAGAACTTTATTACTGTGGCGGCGGATAAAGGAGCTGAACCAGAGCAGCTTCCTTTAACCTGCAGGTCATTGGCCCAATGGCAATCAATACAAGTGCAAGATAGATGCACTGTCACGCTACGTGTACGTGGAGCTCCGGCCGATGCGACAGTATTACTGAGACAGGTTATCCCCCGCATAATACATGCCGCACCATTGATCTACGGCCTCTGATTCATATTCTCGGGCCAGCCCTGTCCCCATCTCGGGATAAGCCCCTCAATACATGTGAGAAGGCGTACGACTTAACGGTCCGAGTCTACAACGCAGGCGTTAAGCCTCGTAACGCGCTGTCACGTCTGGGGGGGCATAGTGGGGTTGGCCGGGAGGTCTGGGTGATAATGCCCTGTGATTACAGGCAACTAACTGCTAAGGAAGCTCCTCTGCCAGGCACCGATGCCCTGGAACCGCCCTGGAACCGCCCTGGAACCCCCCGCTACAGCCCCGCGATCCTTTTCAAGTGCTTTATATCAAACCCCTCAAGAAACTCTAGAATCTCCTTGTACTTGGTAAACTCTTCCGTCTTCGCAAACCCCATATGAGCATCCACACTCTTGAAGCCCGAGAACAAGACCCATTCCTCGCGCTCTTGCCCCTGCCCATCCAACTCCTTCTCGATTCTCCAGCCTCCCACGACGTGGTAAGGCTGCGTAAAATCCGCCAGAAGCCCTCGAACCTCTGCGAACTTCTGACGAAAGGCCTCCCGCTTCTCGGCCGAAACAAAGTGTCGATTACAGCTGACGACAGGAGCCATAAGCACCGGTTTGTCCGAGTCCGAGTTGTCCGGACCAAAGATGTCGGCATCCAAATGCCACATTTGCATCTTCACCTCTCCGGCGCCGATGATATCATCCTTCAGCAACTGGAGGAGTGTTTGGTTCTCTGCCGACGGCAAAAACCTATTGTGAGCTTCAACAGAGTCCCATTTTCCGAGGATGTAAATGGTAGATGGATTCTCGATTTGTTGGAAATAATAGAACGGACACCCGGCTTCGCTCTCGAGCACAGCCTTGGCGGTTTGAAGCTTTTGGATCAGGGATGGAGGAAGACTTTCATCCTTGGATATCGAATGGATGAGGGGAATGCTGGCTAACTCGGTGACTGCCATGTTTATGGTACGGGGTAGCTAAGTTTCATTGATCGATTTGATGAATGAGTCCATTCACCATGCTTTAATTTATAGACTTGGCTGACATTGCTACCTCCATGGATGTTCCGAGATCGTCACCATACGAGCAGAACACCTTTCCTACCTGAGGAAACTGACCCGCAACACAACGTAAAATAACACCTATATCGACTCCACAGTGGATAATGTATACGAGATAGGTAAGTGGGAGCTCTTCATATTCGCTTTACTATCTCAGCATTGTACCTCAACTCGTCCAGATTTGCCAGGCATACCATACACCATTGCGCAAAACCAGCCAGTCTATGCATGCCTCCTTAATTCGTCATTTGCTTCCCAGCTCCAACCCGAAAATCACATCATCTCTTTATGCTTCCCTCTTTCCCTTGGCGTTCTTCTTGGGGGTATCGTTGATAACGAGGTCTGTTGAAAGAAATTCGGTCAGTACAGATCCATGCTCTCCATGATATTCTCCAGATTGTCACAAAGAATGCTTCCGTGGAAAATCTCTTTGAGGCATATTGTTGGACTATGGATTGAACATACTGGGTGGTAGCGATTGTTTCAACTTCTCGACCTTCTCGGAATCCTTCAAGACGAGAGTGTACAAAAGTTTGCGGCAGCGAACCTTGAACTTCACTTGCGAGGTCTTCTTGTTGCGCTTGATGCGCGCAGCTAGCTTCCAATCAGTCCTGTAATCCCCATCGGAGACGAGTCTCTTGTCTCCATCCATCGTAGCTTCCCTCTCCATTTTTTTTTTATAATAACTTAGTGGCGAGCGAGGATTGAAGACATACATGAAGCATCCTTGCGTCTGCAAATCTCGATGAACTGTTGATTTTGTCAGTATTTGATTGGCTAAGATGGGTGCATTGCTCGCGGAAAACCCTACATTCTTGATGTCTGAAACTTCTCTAGGCATCTTGACTGGTGTTGGAGGTATCTATGGGGAAGTAGAATACTTTTCGTGCATCTGTAAATTTTGGGTTCATATCGAAATCGATTTGTGGGTGGTATTAGTCAGCAATTTGATAAAATCACCCAAGGGCTCGCTTGGCAAGGCTGAGGCGCAGTCGCAAGTGTGGCTGACGTGGCCAGACGATGTTGAATAGCTAGGTGACCTTTATATATATCACATAAAACTGCTCACTCCTTAGAATGAATCAGAATTTCGACTTTCTCAGGTGACATAACCATATAAGATCCAAAATTTGCCAAGTTATTAAGAATTCAATTCTCCGAAACTTCAACGTCATCCCAACTTTCAAAATGCCTACCCCTCTTGACCGAGCTTTGAACTCAAGAGTACAGTAGCTTTGAATTCCTTGGGATATCTCTACTAATATTATTATAGAATGCATTCCTTAGTACGAGCACTCTCCAAACCAAAAACATCTCTCTAAAGTAGAACAGCATTCGCCGGCATTGTGACCGCAGTAGCAGCTTGGACTATTCTGGGTCCTAGTGAGATATTTCCAAGAGAAGATGATCCTACGGGTGGTATGTATCTTACCATTGCTTACTACAAGTGGTTTGCTCATTTCGCCTTAGAGCCTGAATCCTGGACGAAGGAGGAGATGCGAAGGTGGCTGGCCGCTGTATGTCTAACTTTTTCCCACGCTAGCCTACCTTCACTGATCATTTCCAGAGGAACTTACACCCAAACTCCAACGATTGTCGAGAAGGGTTATTAGAACGAGTTAGGCTAAATTTAAGAACGCCAAGGACCTGAGGGATTTTGAAGCTGTCAGAAAGGTCACACGTATAAAATGTAGTTACGAACTTTTATTTACTAATAATTCCATGCCTATGACATCCGAGAAAATCGAACTATCGAGTTAACCGCCTTGACATATGCCAAGGTCGAGTGAGTGTTCAGAAAGGCCCATCAGGAAAGGATATTATCGCTCGCCACCATTTATGATCTCCGCTTTAAAGCTAATATTTTGAACATCCTTTCCCATCGTTCCCTCGTAAAGCTTCATCATTTAAACCAAGGAGATCGGATTAGATGAACCCTATGAAACGCCCACCGAAAAAAACAGATAGAATTTTTCCCCAAAGAAATTACCACAGTGGTAAAACTGTATGTTTGGATTTCATGGTTAATAATGTGTGGTATGGATAGTACAGATCAGTATGAGGGTGGATAAGTCTCATTGTTATTTGCTCCTAACCTAGCCTTCATATTCACCGTCAGTAATTTTCTTGTGGGCCTACACCAAGGTACTTACTCGTAACTCGGCAGACTCTCTTTCCAGTTTCTCGGCTTTCTGGGTTAAATCCTGGATCTATTTTATGAGTCAGCTTGGGACTTGCGTGGAAACGCAAAGTGAATGCTTACCCTAAGCTGATGGTTTTCCTTTTCAGCGGCCTCGAATCTTGCCTTAGCAGCTGCTAAATCATCTCTTTCTCTGCCTACCATATCCCTTAGTACTGGAGGAGGTAGTGTTGTCCAATGATGAGTAGTATCGCTTGTATGACTCTCACTGATATATTTTGCTTTGCGCTTTCTATTAGATAATTCAAAGCCATTTTTAGATAGTCGAAACGACCCACCATTTCGTATTGGCGTAGGGCTTTCCGATAATAACTGATTTTGATTTATAATCTTATCCAGCGACATTGACTGACCCACTGTAGGCTCTCCCATTTGCTCCTCGACGATTTGAGTTACAGGTGTTGATTGAAGAGATCGAGATTGCCAGACATTTCCGACTTGCTGGGGGATAGTACTATGTTGAAGTCCAGTCTTGGCCTGTTGTTGAGAACTTAAGGGGATTTCAATACTAGGACTCTGGGTAGATCTCACATTTCGTTTAGGATACGCAGCTTCCTGAAGGGCCTGCCACTTAGTATTTCCAAGAATACTAGTTTGGCCAGTACTATTATCGGCTAAATTGCGCATACTCGTCGAGCTCTCCGCATATCTTTCTCTCTCGGGAGTATTCCATGAAATCACTGGGCTTCTGAGTAGGGCGGAGCTTGGAGGTTGAGCATAGGTAAGGCCTTGAGGTATGCTATCGGGATTTGTATCTTTATGGAGATCGGAAACTTCGGTTTCTATTGCCATGTGATTGTCGGGTCTCACTAAGTTCGTTATAGCGAGTAATCCATGAGTAGACAGGGGGAATGAATGGTAATTTGAAGCCTCTGAAAGACTAGGAAAGCAGTATTTTTGGGGCGTCGCTTGACCCGAATGGGGACTATTCAAGGAACCAGGAGGCGAAAGAGATAAGAGGCTACTCATGTGGCCGGTAGAGGCGTTGCTTGGAATCTGTGGGTGCTTTCCCGGACTGGACCAACGAGATTCCAGAGTTCGAGCAGGCTGTCCTGAGAAGGAGCTTTGCTGTGAGATTTGCGCATGCCATTCTTGATGTGTCGGGCTACTTCCGTTTCGAGGAGGAGTAGCAGGATTACAAATATGCGTAGGGATATTATCTTTTAAAGAGCCCGCTGATACCTCATGATTTTCCATAAATAGCTCTTCTGGAGATTTCTGTGATTTACCATACCCAGAGACAATCGATTCCGAGGAATTATGATCTCTATATTGCCCCTCTGAATTATTCTCGGCCTCTGGTGCATTGATGGGAGCATCTGTAAGCTTATGAGAATTACCTTTCTCAGCTTGCATCGGTTCACCCATTGTTGAGTCATCTTCAGCCATACTACTTCTGTTTAACAGTCCATGTAGGACAGAAGAGACCGTAGACTGTCTGGTCTCGGGTATCATTTCAGATTTAATTGTATGCTGCTCGTTCTCTTGTTCGGCTTTGGGCTTAGCATTATCGATGAATAGGGCATCAAGTAGGGCATCATCGTTAAGTCCATCTGTCGATGAAGATGGTCGACAGCTCGTGGCAGTATCTGCCAATACTGCTGGCGATGAGTAGCGCAAAGGTACGTCCTCGAAACCAAGCGATCGCAAATCAGCCGTGGAGCGAAGTAGAAATTTAAAAGAGGCCCAGAGTTTGTAATCTCTCCCATATATTTTTGTGACTCGATTCTTGGCGGCTTGTCCAAGCGGCTGACGATCTGTGAATCTTGAACGGAGATCAGCAATACTCAAACTAAGGTATGTATAGTATAAACTCTTACCCGATTTCGAACGGTGGAGGGGGCCCATCATGATTGATGTTGCGATTCACTTCTGACCAGGAGCCATAATCATGGAAGCTGGGCGCTCTCCCGACGACACCCATAGATATATCCTCTGTGCTGGTAGAAGCGGCATCACAATCACTCGCCACGGTAGGTTCAGCTTTCGGTTGTCTTCGAAACACCTGAATCTCAATGCTGCTAACTTGCGAAGGTGCCTTCTGCGCACAAACCTTGTAATCTAGGATTGTTAGTCATAAGTTGCTTGTATATTCACTAATCCGGCAAGCAAAAGATCAGAAATAGATGAGTTCATACCTCCTTTAGTGTCTCGATTTTGTACTACCATTTGACCCGTCTTCATTCCGAGCTTTCTCCCCCACTGCCCATTAACTCGTTCTCTAACGCATACACGGGAGAATGCATTCCTCTGGCTCTTGACTGCCTTCGCTGAGTATACTGAAGCCCGCAAAACACCGTCCACAACACAGTCCACGAACATTTCGGCTGCGATGAGAGAAGTAAAAGCGAACCGGACCGTAAGAAGATCCCCAGGTGATGCCAATGCATAACAAGTTGAGGAATTGCCTTCTCTCACAAGTCCATATTCCAACAGTTTCTTTTTCTTCTCCTTTTGATCTTTATCTTGGCCATCATCTTGATTATTTTTTTGGTCGTCAGAGGTCTGGATAGTAACCCAGCCTTTAATCAACTCCCCTTGATGGCCAGGGAGGTCATCTGGTACCTTCATGTTGAAGTGGTTCGTGGAGAAGTGGCCTATATTGTATATCAGGTTATTCAAAGCTCATACTTGCTAAAGGTAAATTGACTTGAGCAATATTTATGGGCTAGATAGAGCAAGGTGATTATGAGTGCAAGGGGATAAGTGCCTAGTTTGTCCACTTGTCGAGCCAGCGTTGAAAGCAAACAAGGCTAGAAATATTCTCGGGTAGTACGTCGAGGAATAGTCAACAATGGTAACAGGTAATAAGAGAGACGAGGAAGATCGATCGGAGATCAAGAAAACAACCTGAAGTATAAGTATCTAGATCTAGCCTATAAAATCAAATATGGAAGGAGCAGACTAGTGCTATAACATGCATTTCAAGAGTGGTGAGTATATTGCCTAGCCGCTCGAAGATCATTTAGCAGCGGAGTGGAAGTAACGTGATCGATCTCTCGAATACAAGTAGAGCAAAATGATCCACGAAGAGATATACTTGAGCTTTTCACCTTATAGCCACTCTACTTGATAAAAAATTCAAGTGAGGCTTAAACATCACCACGCTTTTTTATCATTGCAGATAAATCCTAGAGCCTCTGGGAATATTGGGTTCGATGACCAGTACAAACACCCAGCTTTGTACATCATTATGTAGAGGGTCTAGAGGGCTCGAGGTCTTTGTATCCTCAGTATGGTCTATCGGCGATTCCAATTTCGTGAGTCTCTAGGATTCGGTCAAGAGTGACTACCACGCCTCGACACTCCAGACTATTTCTCTGCCCTGTTACCCAGCCCAGACGTTGGCTCCAGCTGTCTTGTGCAAAATATTCTCCAGGTAGGATTGCGTCTCAGAACACCAGCCGGAAGTTCTGACTCTGAATCAACCATTTTTTGTCTCCTTTTGCCTTCACATCCCAGTTTGGTACCAGCACAAAATTCTCGGTAAATCCTCTCGTATCTCCATCTACTCCCTCCTTCCAATACCTAACACTCCCACTAACGAAAACCAAAATGCTTATCTTTTTCCCGTCCGCCTTAGGGCCCAATAGCTGCTCGGGGGCACCAACGTTGTAATTCGTATTTAGAACCTGGCAATCAAAGGATTGTACTTCGTAGTGGGATCGGTCGACTTGCTTCTCAAAGATGTCTTGTAGATCCTTAGGTGTAGGGATAATGTTGCCATTCAAGGAGATATCGGGTTGAAGAGGGGAGGTCGCAGTGGGTGTGATGTAAAACCCTGGGAGGGTTGATCGAGCTTTGGGGGTATTTAAGGCGTGGTAATAGGTTTCAACGAGTTCTCCTGCAGCTAACATGGGTCGGTAAGCTAGAATGTGAGGATGTTGGATACTATTGAGCTCTTACCCTCCCCTGCCATCTTAACTTGCACATCTTCTGAGGGTTCCGCCATGATTCCGCGTCTAGGTGTGCTTTCTCGATGGGTCTGGTGGAGATGTAAGAACGAAACCTAATAATATGTTTTGGTTGCTTGCTTTAAAGCTAGATGTGAGATAAGCGGGAATTGCGGCCGCGCTCGATTAAATTTGCGGGTGAAGTTTGAAGCTGTTGTCCTTGGCCGTGTTCTTGTTTACAATACGAATATAGTACCTAAATACAATACGTTACCGGGCTCTCGAAATGTTATTTGGTCGACAACTGGGCCCAAAACAGAAAATACTTCGGACCAGTGACTGGGTGTGTAAATCCTGTCGGTCAAAGAGTGCAAGATTCTCAAGCTCAATTGCATCCGGAGCAAAGCCTTATTACATTACCACTCCTATCTTCTATGTCAACGCAGGTAGGCAGCATGCATCGTGTATGATCCTCTACTTGCTAACCTTCCCTGCTATAGCCCCTCATGTTGGACATTTGTACACCATAGTACTCACGGATATTTTCAAACGATGGCAGGTTCTAAAAGGCAACACGGCGATCTTATGCACCGGAACGGACGAGCACGGCATGAAGATCCAACAAGCTGCTTCAAAAGCCAATATTCCACCCAAAGAATTCTGTGATTCAGGAGCGACGGTATTTCAGAGCTTAGCAAAAAGAGCAAAACTTTCCAATGACCATTTTGTACGGACGACAGACAAGGACCATGTGGCTGCAGTAGAATACTTCTGGTATATGTTGAGAGAAAGGGGATATATATATACCTCCAAACATGAGGGCTGGTACAGTGTTAGTGATGAGGCTTTCTATCCAGAATCGGCTGTTGAGAAAAGACTGGATCCATTTACTGGGAAAACATTTATGGCTTCCCAAGAGACTGGCAAGGAGGTTGAATGGACTTCAGAAGCCAATTACCATTTTCGACTATCTGCTTTCAAGGATCGGCTACTCGACTTTTACAAGGCGAATCCTAAATTCATCATTCCAGCGCGTCGCATGAGCGATGTTGTCAAGTCGGTATCCGATGGCCTGGAGGATCTTTCTATTTCGAGGCCTGTTGAGCGATTATCCTGGGGCATTCGTGTTCCCGAGGATGAAACTCAAACAATTTATGTGTGGCTTGATGCTCTTGTCAATTATATCACGAAAGCTGGCTATCCCTGGGCTCCTGGCCAAAAAAATGCGGGAGGATGGCCTGCAGATGTGCAAGTTATTGGAAAAGACATCGTTCGTTTTCATTGCATTTACTGGCCTGCTTTTTTACTTGCGCTTGATCTAGAACCACCAAAGCAAATACTCACCCATGCACACTGGACTATGGACCATCAAAAGATGGCTAAATCGACAGGAAACGTCGTCAATCCTTTCTTTGCGATGGATCGGTTTGGCGTAGACGTGATGCGTTACTATCTTGTCCACGATGGTGGGATCATGGATGATTCAGACTATGGAAACCATGTTATCGTTGAAAGGTACAAGAAAGGGCTGCAAGGTGGACTTGGTAATCTGACTAGTCGGATCACAAAATCAAATCTCTGGAGCGTACGCGATTCGATCAAGGCTGCCAAGGCAGGGACTTTAGGGGAGCCAGATGAAACCACATTGAGCCAAATTCAAGTCTTATCAACACTCCGAGGTGAGGTCGCCAAGAAAATTGATGAATTGAACCCAGGTGCGGCACTCCAGCTCATTATGAATGCGGTATATGAGGTGAACCCCCTAACATCTCCATCAGAGAATGATCTTAACACTTAGACAGACAAACAAGTATCTTTCGCTCAATTCACCATGGTTGCTTGCCAAGAGTTACTCCCTTAATGATCGGCTTATTGTACGACGTACTGTGTATCACTGTGCAGAAGCTATTCGTATCGTAGGCATTCTACTTCAGCCATATATGCCGGACAAATCGTCACAGTTGTTGGATATGATAGGGGTCGACCGTTTAAGAAGGATGTATGCAGATGCTTTACTCGGAGTAGATCATGATTACGGAGATATGGTAACGGAATCCGGGAACAGTGACATTTTATTTCCTCCTTTACCTGTAGAAACTTAGGTACCAGATACGTAAAGCGCTTTGGTAGCACAAAATAAATCCCACAGAACAAGCCCTTCTTCCACCATTGATATATTGCATCCATCTCATATAACGTATCGGAACCATCTGAATTATTGGCCTTGAATCGCTAGTCCTCGAGAACAGGTAGCAACTTTGCTTTTCACAGTCACATCCCTGAATAGAAATTTGTCTTGGATCTGATTAAAGGAACTCTAATAAGAAGCGATAGAAGCAAGACTCATAGTCGATATTATAAGTTTGTAAGTCAAAATTTCCAAATTAGGGACGGAGTAGTGAAGTAATACTTATACTCGCTATGAATTGATATGTTTGAGCAAATTAGAGAAAGACGCAAGAAGGTCAAATTTTGGTGTAGGATGACTCCTGCTTCTCCCAAGTCGGATTACAATCTTAAACTTAAGAAAATCTCCGAGAATATTTGATCATAATTTTCACGATTATATCACTTTACTTCATCAAAGGCATCAATTTGGAGGAAGGGTCTTGCAGAGGGGTCTCAAAGCGTGCATATGGGGAAATACCTCGTCTCGCTCGAAGCCCATCTACTATATGCATTTCAGGAGACATCCTGAATAGTGATAAGTTGAGTTCAATATTTTGAGCGCCAAGTGGCAGCTTGGGGTGCCCGTTGAAAGGTGAACATTATTCGGAAGGTAAGGTAAAAGTGAATATATTTGAGAACTCAACCTGAATATCTTGGACAGGATTCGCCATCCCATCCGTTTGATTTCTTCTACATCCACAACCCGATCTTCCCATTCTGCTTTCAATTTGATCTTGGCTCAATTTCCTTTCGATTGCGATTGCAACCGAAAGGAGATCTACATTGAAAGACCTCTGAACATCTGTCATTTGAGACAATTCTATTCAGCGCCGCCCTCCTCACTTTGGACAATCAAGCTTCAAAGCTATCAGCAACAATGGATCATTCCTCTGCGACCGCCAATGGCGGTTACAAATGTCAACTATGTGAACAGGGTACTCAGGGAGAAACAGCACTTCTGAAGGACGCGGTGGAGTTGATGCATCACTTTTGCAATGTCCATGGCATTCATCAAAGGCAAATGTCCGAATACTGTTCGTACCCTTATATACGCCCTGGTTTGAATTCAGAACTGACTTTCCACAGTTGCAAATGCGATCTGGATGGAGAGGGAGTCAGTTCAACCGAAGACAACCCTCCCTCCAGACCACGATCAAGTATGGGCAATCTCACCATCGAACTTCTCCCAAAAGTTCCTGCAGAAAGCTCTCAAAAATCCTTGCCAAGCAACAAATAATGTCAACGTAGCAACTCCGCAAACCTTTCAACCGATACCTTCTCGTACACCATTGAATGCTCTGCGACATCGAACCATGACGACCACCAAGAAAACCACAAGCCGTACTTCAAAAGCATCTTCTCAACCGGTCCTACACTCTCAACCGAGAGGTATCCCGCAACAGGCAATGACTGCACCAAAATCTCGAAATCGTATCCAAAAAGCATCGCACCAAAACTCACCTCAGCTTTGGGCTCATCAACAGTCGAATGGTTTTCAGCAACAAGTTCGGCACCCCGCCATGAACCAGGTTCCCGGACCATCTGGCCAGGTTCCTCTGCATGTGCTACTTCGCCAACGAATGAATGGTACTGAAGAGCCGACTCTACCTATCGCTCAAGAGAAGAGGCACCAAAAGCTGAAGGCGTTGGATTATCTACCACTAGGCAAGAATAGCAACCAAAATCAACTTCCTTCGGTGCCATTTAGTCCTTCAACTAGCATGAACATGCCTTGCATTCCAAATAGCTCCACTGCAAGTACCAACTGGCAGAGTCAATTCGCGGGAAACATTTATCCAATGCCATCTGCTCAGACCCCCACAGTCCGCATGAGCAATTCTGTTATGGGAGGCACTGTCATGAGAAACCATACTATGAGCGACCATAATATGAGTATTCCTGTGACGAGAGGCCCCAACGTAAGTAACCATATCATGAGCAATCCTATTTCGAGAGGCCCTGTTATGAGCAACCATATCATGAGCAATCCTGTTATGAGAGGTCCTGTCATGAGCAACGATATGAGCAATCCTGTTACGAGAGGCCCTATTATGAGCAACTATAACATGAGCAACCATGTCATGAGCAACGATATGAGCAATCCTGTTATGAGAGGCCCTGTTATGAGCAACCATATCATNAGCAACCATAACATGAGCAACCNTGTCATGAGCAACGATAT